>JAJJMC010003761.1:12415757-12457173 GCA_023531435.1 Papaver californicum | reverse complement strand
TTGTTTATATTTATAGTGTAACTTAAATAGATTTGATATGCAGTTTACTTTTACAATAATAATCCAACAGTAGATATTACATGTACTATTAGATTTGACATACATAATATATATGATTTTGAGGTATAAACAATGTGAAGAGAACAATGATTCAGGGTGCAATATTAAACCTGGTTAGGAGTACCCAAATTGAAGAAAGTGTGACATTGATTTTCACCATGAAAGACGCATCACAGTTGACATTGCTTTTATATTTGTGGTTATTTCCTAGTGTCAATGAAATTTCTGTCTCCGAGAGCTTCTTTACTAAGTTATTCCAAGTTTGGTTTATATTCATGTAATCTTACTTTTCGCGCATATGCTATTCTGATGAATATCTTCTTAGCAACTTGTCTTATTGTTGTTTTATCTTGGAAGGTGATTACAGTCTTGAACTATTGGTGGAGATGATAGCTTTAAATCTTGATACTACCTCTAGATCTTGCAACGTATGGGAAAAACTTGCTTCGTGCTTTCTTGAAGTATCTCAGGTAGAAGTTATTAATTTTATTTATATGGTGGATTTGCATATGCAAATGTTTGTCCGAAATTTTCGAAGAAGTCTTAGTAGAAGTAGATATGTGATTTCGCTTTACATTGTCGTGAAAAATTGTTCAGTATATATCACCTGCATCGCTTTAATTTGTATATATCACCTGCATCGCTTTAATTTCACTGTATATTGGTTGTACTGAAAATAAATACAATGTGTATTGGTTTTATTGAAAAGAAATACAGGGTATATTGGTTGTACTGGAAAAAAACACTGTTAAAACTCAAAACATTTTACATCTGAGTATTATTAATACACATATTGTTTTATTCTTTTAATAATTTTCATGGTGTCTGTTGATGGCTTGGAACACCAAGGAAACTCCCCTGGCTTTTCAAAACAATTACAAACACAAATACAACTCAAAACATAGACCTGTCTCTTCTTGATGGCTTGGAGCACAGAGGGAACTCCCATGGTTTTCCCTTGTTAATTCAAACTAATTTGAACCAAGCGATGAAAATGGATGATTGGAAATTTGGCCAAGTTTAAGCTTGTGTGAGCCTCGTATGCCATTTAATTTGACAAAATTTGTAAACTCCTTCAGCTAATAATTCCTGCATTTGAACAAATGAGCATAAAAAAAAAACATGATAAACATTAGAACCCATAAACAAAAGAAAGAGAAGTAAAACAATCAAATTAATTATAGTTATATTAAGAACATAAAACTTGGTTACAACACATATTTGGTGTCCTGCTAATGACATACAGGCACTTTTTTTATATATTACCAAACAAAAACAGGTATCAAGAATACGACATTTTACAAATGAACTAAATTTTACAACGGTTATTAGTTTAAATACATTTGATGTATTCATTCATATCTAATTGGATCTCCTCTGCTTGTTTCTTATTAGTAATTAGTAACTTAACGTCATTTGGAATCGATAAAGCTACACTGCTTACAGATTCAGAGTATATATCCGATGTACTATGAATACATATCCATTGCACTATCAGTACATATCCTCTGCACTGTGAGTACATATCTGCTGCTTTGTTTACATCAAAAAGGTGGATCTCCTTAAACTCTTTCTTAATTGAAGAAGGAATTGCAATAAGGAAACTTGAATCATAGAGCAATTTGGAGCCAATGTGTCCATGGCTGAGCTAGAGCCTTCTCTTGCAATCGAGTCAAGGTTGTACTAGAGAAAGGTGGCGGTGTATTTAGACAAGGCACACCTGAAATTTGGAATAATTGATTATATAGAGCAAAAATTAAGATTTAAATCAAATAACAAACAATAACTACTAACATGAAAAAAGGATTGAAGATGTAATGTAAGTCATCCCAGTTCAATACCTTTGCTTCGTTGCACCAGCAGCAGCTCTGTAATAGTTTCCAAACATATTTGTTGCATTGGTTACAGATTGAGTACATATCTGCAGCACTGCCTATAGATCGAGCACATATATTTTGTACTGCTTATAGATCGAGCTAGGTCCTCAAGACTTGTTGTCTGTTTCAAAGTGGACATGTCAGCCTTGTTGATGTTCCCATTTTACTGCATCAAAAATATCCTAATCTTCATCTTGTAAACCTCTAGTATGCCTTGAATAGTCCAACTGCTGCCATAAAGAATCTATACATCGTCTCTGATTAGTTCGCTAAGAACCCAAATAAAATATGTTTGCATATTATAATTAAGTTACTAGTAAAAAGGTACATACAAAAAGGTTCAAACACCTCTTCAGTTACAAACTTATATACAAAAAAGAATGTATGTAAGAAATTTACGTACCCAGATATTGTTCGCATCCCGTAGCTTCTTAACTCCATAATCAAAAGCCTTCAAACCACACACAATCTAAAAGTCATGACAACAGTAATGCATCAACAACATCAAATGATTCTTCATTTTCTATACTAGTTCCATCCTTCCCACAAATATTTCTCAAAATGTCGATTGGATACCTAGTATCTTGTAATGGAACTTGAGTATATCCAAAATGCACAAAAAATAAGCAAGTACATTTAAAACTCACTGACCGTATTTACAGAAAAAGTGAAGTATATGCTTTTACAGGATATAGATAAATAAAATAACTGATCTGAAAGCAATTTACTATAATGAAGATTTAATGAGGGAGACAATTTTATTAAATTCACCCCAAAAAAAAATTCTTAATATATTTGAAAAACAACTTCAGTTACATGCTGACTAAAGAACTTAAGCCACAGATTTGAAATCAAATACTAGTTAAACTTAAAATAAATCCACGGCTAGCAACAACACAAGCAACATATCACAAAAATAAAAGCAAGTTATGGGCGGGTGACTAACGGTGTTCATCTTAGCCAAATTTTGCTCACACTAAAGCCATTACACACAGTAGTAAACAACTGACATCAAAACCAAATTATAATAACTAAAAACTGCATGTATGAGTCTAACTTTAATATTATTAGAGAGTACTCGTCTTACAACACCAACAGAAAATGTATGTAATAAATGCAGAGAGAGAAAAAAATGTTGTAACCCAAAAAAAAAACAGAGAGAATTTAGTGTGAGCCATTTAAAATTTTCAAAATAAAACTCAATTCATTCACAGTTTATCAAATATACACTCATCAGTTGATTCACAGTAAATCAAATATGCACTCAGTTGATTCATAGTATATCAGATATGCACTCAATTGATTCACAATATATTAAATATGCACTCAGTTCATATATATGGCAAAAAAACTCCTAAATGTATAACAAAAGGAGCGGGTGCAGTTGATGGTCCTAAAAATGGCTTACTGGCTAGTAATTCTAGTGCTCTTGATGGAAAAGATATTGTCACAGGTTCTGTCTAATACAGGAATGCTAGAAAGTGCTCATTTTCTCCTGATACCTTTTGCAAGGATGGATTCATTCTTGATACATCTAACTTACTTCGATGCAGTTGGATACTCTTGAATAAGTAAAACATTAGACCAACATCGAATATATATATTATATGTAAAATCATTGTTCAAATTTACTTGTAGTATCTTTGAATATCCAAGATAAACATTTGAGAAGAAATCTAAGCCAATGGAACCCATAACGACGGTGAGAGTCCATGGAGCAACATTAGTTGCAGTACAAGGAAGTCCTGAATTTCTAGCTGAAGTAGAAACAAGAATTCCTTTCTGGAGTGCTGGAAGAACCAATATAGTTCACATAAACAAAAAGTAAATATAATCCTACATAATCATTCTCACTACATAAAAATGTATTCAATATATTTTAGTACATCAAACATACACTCAATTCATTCTCTGAACATCAATAAAATCACATCCCTGATAAGCTTTTTAAGTCTATAACTAGAAACATGTATCAACTAACAAAGAATAACCATTACATTCCGGCATAATCATTCTAAGTACATCAGTACATCAAATATCCACTCAATTCATTTTAAGTCTATAACTAGAAACATGATAAGCTTTATAAGTCTATAACTATAAAAATCATCCTTGAATAATCCCAATCCGATTACTACTGAATAATCCTAACAATTTGCGTTCTCTAATCAACATATGAATTATTCTTATAACGTTTCAATCGCCAAACTGAAATCCAACATGAATCCCAGTAACCATATCCATTACCAAACCAAACAGATCATTATATCAAACCAATTTACGGATCAACAACCAAAACCAAACATCCAATACTAGATCTGTACTACGAAACTGCAACTAGTGTATCTAACCCAATAAATCACTCTAGTTTCAGAAAGAACCTACTGAATCATACTATGAATCAAACTATTATTATAAAATATATAATACTCGATCAGTAAAGAAAAACAGATTGAAAATATCGAAACCCTATAGAAAAATAAAAATGAAACTTAAATAAGAATCTCACCATTTTTTTTGTTAGAATTGATCAATCGAAGGAGATAAATAAGAGTAAATGTAGAGCACAAAATATTTCATGCAGAAACTGATTAATCGATCAAACACCTTGCAGGAATCTTTATCGCGTCAGAGCTCTTCTTCCACACGAAAACCAAAAGAGAAAATGAACAAGAATGAATTAGGATTTGGTCACATTACCATATATATTAAGGGTCTTTTGGGTATTTTTTTAAAAACAATTCCTTAGCACACGTGTGGATGAACCTGTGGATAAGAATTTAGGTCCAAAATTTTAACTTTTATAAAAAATGACCTCCGGTTAAACTGTTCTTAATGGATGGACCTGCCACTAATTAGGCCCACTATAATAGTACCTATTGGTAATTCTTACTTTTACAAAACATAATTAAGGGAGAAAACACTAAGGTGACCAAATTTAATAGACAAAAAATCCAATGATAAGTTGGAATCTATAACAACTCCATATCCAACAAATTTGATACAAAAACCCTAAATATTTTAACATATCTAAAATATATCAATTTTATTTTTTAAAAATACCCAGGGTATCCTCCATCTCTTCCCCGTACGAGATACTTATCCCCCCTCTCTCTATTTCTCTCACACCACCACCGCCAGTAGCACCTTCTCCTCCTACACCACCAACAAAACCACGAAGATCTCCTGATCCTCCACCAACACCATCTTCTTTTCTTCTTCCCCCACCACCAATAGCACATCCGTCTCCACTTTCCCCACTAACATCTCCTTCTTTTTCTCTTACGCCACCACCAAAATCACTACCATATCTAGATCCAGCACCAACAACCCCTCTGTCTCCTTCTTCTATCCTCTACAACAACCACCAACATCTCAGATCCGCCACCAAAATCACCTCCGCCTCCTTATTCTATCCTCTGTAAACCACTACCATCACCTCCAAATCCATCCCCAACAACACATATGCCTCCTACTTCTATACTCTACAACCATCACCAACAGCTCCTTATAATGTATCATCACCAAAATATGATGATACATCATCATCGTCGAAATCAATGTTGTGTTGGTGAAATAACATATTTATGATGAAACAAAATTTTGTTTCATCAAATTTTGACAAAATTGAACAACGTCGAAACCAATGTTTTTGTTAGTGAAAACAGTAAGTTTATGTTGAAACCAAATTTGGTTTCATCTGATTTTTACCTATTTTTTATCGTGAAACCAAAGTTTTAATGGTGAAACAGTAAGTTTATATTGAAACCAAATTTGGTTTCAACTGATTTTTTCCTAGTTTGTTCAGTCTGACTTGGAAGTTGGTGCGGTTGGTTTCATTGTTGAAGTTATGTTTGTGAAATGACAATTTTATGTTGAAACCAAATTTGGTTTCAACATATTTTACCTAGTTTTTATCATTGAAACCAATGTTGTTAGTGATATGGTAAGTTTTTGGTGGTGGTGTTGCTGGTTAGTGGTGGTGGTGGTTGGTAGTAGTATCGCTGGTTACTGTAGCTACCAAAAGTCTGAACAAAAAAATTCATTGTAGCCACTAAAATGAAGATTCTTTTGATGGTTGTACAAAGGCCTTTCTTTTCTGCATTAACTTTGCAATTTGAATTATTACACAGTATTGTCACTTCATTTACTCCATATCTCTTAATTTGACCGTGTGATTTTTTTTATATCGACCTTATGATATTAGGTAGATGGTCCTTTAAGTAATAGCTAAGGAGTTGATTTATTTCCCATTCTAGCTTTAGAAAGGAAAAAAATATGTACTACCTTGCAAAAGGAAAAAAATATGTAAAACAGTATATTTCTATAACAGTACATATCAATTTGTAATATTAAACCCCTAGTTTATGCTTGAATATGATCCTACAGTACATATCTATATGTACTAAGGAATTACTAGTAGTAGATATCAATATGCACTGAAGGAAGAAATAGATTTGAATAATACACTAGCAGTAGATATCACTTTGTATTGGATAATAAACCAGCAGTAGATATTGACATGTACAGAGTGGAAAACTCAAACATGTGTTTTATTTCACTTCTATTACTTTTGTATTGTGCTTGATACTATAATCCAACTGAGTGAAAACCTAAGAATGTGTTTTATTTCACTTCTGTTATCTTTGTGTAGTACTTCATACTATAATACAACAATATTGATATGTACTGAGTAGATATTGATATGTACTGATGTTAGGTTTGTATTGTGTCTTTATATTACTTGTAGGCAACGTATTGTATAATAATTGGAAAGAAAATAGAATATATTAATATTGTATGTATGATTTTGAATGTTTCCTTTATTCTATTTGATGATTTTCTCTAGTGTAGATAAAAGTATGTTGAGTTCTTGTCCCTAGAGTTTGTGTTATTTTTGGAATCCCTATAAATTTGTGAATTATAGTAATTTTACTGTTGTCATATATGCATTGAACAATGTATATGAATATCTTTTTTTTTTGCAGGTGGACCTGTATATGTTCCCTCAAGTAGTATCTCTACCAGGAGGATTATATTTCAAGAACAAGACTTGGGTTGAAGACAACGAAGGAAAACATGTTGTTATCCATAAACAATTATATTGTTGGCTTTAAGAAGAAAAATACAGTGTTTCCATTATTTTGGACTCTGCCTTGTAGATGAGTATTCCGATTGGTAAACTGTAATGAAAGAGTGTGAGAACCAGTTTGACCTCTGCCAGGAAACCAAACAATTTTTATTACTGAGTTGGTAGCGCAATATTTGGACGATTAATGAAGGATCTTACTGCTTGTTATGGTGCCAAATATTTCTAGAGATGGAGTTCAATGGGACATTGTAAATCTTTTGGAAGTATACCTTATTATGTAGTAAAGGTTCATACGTAATTCAATCATCTTCCTTCCTGCTTGTTCATATGTTATTGTTTTCCCGCGCTAATCTAGAAAATGAAATGTTCCAAAAAAAATCATGGCTTTGAGTCTAATTTTGATATTCTCTCTGTTTTTTTCTCCTCTAGGCGTTCAAGTGCATATGTTAATTGGAAGAGGGGTAAGTACGATGAAATTGGACATGACTGGTTATCGAATTTGTAAATGATTGTTGATACTTTTTAAAAATTTGTTTAACTTCCATAAGTAAGGTGAATAATAAAAACAGAAAGCAAAAGATCGTACTCACAAAAAAAAATTGTTATTGTTCTTATTATCATCATTTTAAAGTTGCTAGTAAGTATGAACACCATAAAAATTTCGAAGTCATCTGCTAAAGTTACATTTTCACTTCTGTTTTTCTTGTACAATATTGGACATAAATAAATAAATCTTGAAGAATAGTGTAAAACTTAAGCAATAGATGATAACCAGTTTATAGAAAAGACTGAGACAAAGGATTCCACCATTAAACAATTTTTAACTGATTCTATATTGATAATTATGCAATTCTTAAACATTAAAATTGATTCTAACTATTGCCTAGACAAGTAGATTTTCAAAATAACAGTTGTAAATCGAAAGCATGGAACATCAAAAGTACTAAACTAAGCATGACCATCAAAACAAATCGGAACTATTTAATCAAAATCATATACTCAATTTCTATTCAATGCAAATAATCATAAAAAGAATTGTAAAAATGAATTAAATAGAAATTACCACTTTATTATTGAAATAATGGCTTCCTCCATTGTCCAGTGTTGGGGGTTGGCTCATCATGTGTAAAACACTCTCAAAAGATGAAAGGCTCAAAAGTGCTTACAAAGAAGGAACAACAACAAAAATAAAATAAAACATGGCAACTACAACGTTTATAAGCGTTGCAGTCATTGTTCTCTTTGTTGCTAAAAGAATTATAAACAACGACCGCTCTTCTACGTTGTTGAATAAAGCACGGCTCTTTTATGTATTAGAAACATATACTGTCGCAGATACTATTCATAAAACGGTTACAAAAGGTGTTGAAATTGAAAGAATAAATCATGGACTTAAACAACAGTTTGCAACTCTGTTTGTTCATCTTCTTCTTCAACCTTTCGCTGTGATGCAGAGAACTTTCTGAGTTTTATTTTCCCTCGATCCCTGGCCTCCCAGCCTCCCCTGTTGCTCCATATCGACTAGTATTTATACTATAACCCTAATCAGCTCACCATATCTCGACCAAATCTTTCATTTAAAGAAGATTATTCTCGACAAGATATATTTTTCCTCTCGAAATTAAATTTCAATCCTGATTTTTATTGCTCGATCAAATGTATTTCCTTTTGTGTGAGATTCTCACAAAACTTTAACTAATCTGAGATGAGATAATGTCTCTTGATTGGTTGTTGTATAGTTGTCAGGATCCATGTGATGTGGATATTTTGATACCATTCTCTGTTTTAGCGAAAAAAAAGATTTTCTTGCGATTCTGTTTCATCCAGGGAATGTACGAGATCCTACAATTAAGGTAAGAACACAATCTTGCCTTAAAACCCATGAAATTATCTTTATATCTCATTAATAGTCTTCACAGGTCGAGCCAACACTTTTGCCTCCAAAACCTTATTTGAAATTTAAAGGAGTAGGTGCCTTGAACTATTGCCTGGGTGCCTTTAGACAAATGCTTGGGGGTGCCTTTATCAATTTTCCAGGGTGCTTTTAACATTTTTTGAGCTTAATTTCTCCATAATTATTAATTCATAAAAATACCTAAAAGCATAAGAAATAATAACATTAGTACACAAAGTTAAGAAATAACAATATAAATGTGAGATTAAATTAGACACAAAAATGTGTCTATCAAATACCCCCAAACTTATTATTTGCTAGTCCTTGGGAAAATCTAATCTAGAAGAAAGAAAAAAAATCCTAACTCACTTTCGCAGGCATCGCGATTGCATTTAGCGTGTGCAACAAGCCTTTGAACCCCTAGGTGGCCCTAGTGGACGAGTTTTAGTCTCGTGAGGGTTTAGAAGAGATATACCCACAAAACCTTTTACTCCAAAGCCTTGCTACTTGTGAACGATTGAGGGTAGACACTAAACATGCTATTTAGTTGGCTACAAAATTCTTTAGCTATTGGAGGAATTACCTGAATCCAATTGATGTACACGAGTTTGCACTCAAGCGTACTAAAATTCATATATAAGAAAACAAAACACTACTTAGAAAGTCGTACAATAGACCACAATACTCAGAATCTAACAAACCACAATCACATGAATAGATTAAGAAGATGGGTATGGAGATAGAAATGTGTGCATGTTGACTAAGGTGAACGATGTTTCCCAGAGTATTTGTATGAACGTCAGCGCCAAGATGAACCCTAACAGATTGAGACACGCACCCACTGGTCTGAATCATAATTTATAGTATCAACTCAGCTGGTATATACAAGGGCCCCAGCGGTCGATTTATTGAATATACACAACTATTATTTTTTTACTTTTTTTATTATTATTATTTACGACAACATGATTAGATCTTTTAAATCTAAGCGCATGCTCCTTGTCAGCAGATTACATGATAGTTCCCATGGATCCTGCGTTCCACGCTTGCTTAGGCGACGAAGACAGGGAGAACACACACATATTGATATCCAAATGTCTATTTTTTAATTACTTTATTTTTAATTTATTATTGATCAAGTTCAATTAAAATAATGGGGCTTGATCTCAATTATTCTACTTCATCCTGACGACAACAAGGCAATACTAGTGCCCCACCAAATCACTTAGAGAAATACAAAAAGTTGCAAAAATAAAAACAGAACGTGATATGGTGACGACTCCAAGATATGGTGACGACAATCATGTTATTTCTAACACCTGAGCTCTGTCCCTTTATGAATAAACCATTTAGCTGGGTCTCTCAACTTCTACAGCCAAGAAGTTTGTTTCCATCTACTTAAAATGGTCAGTGTCATCCTGACTTGTTCACAAGTTTCTAAATTTTGGAGTTTTTGGTACAACTAGATTTTTCTAAATTTTCTCCCTTACCCCCAAACTTAAATCTAACATTGTCCTCAATGTTCTAAAGATGAAATTAAAAGCATGAACAAGGGGAAACTGTTACCAATTGAAGAAAAGAGATAAAAATGGATATTACCATGTTGCAAGAGCATGGGTTACCTCCCAAGAAGTGCTAAGTTTAAATTCTTCAGCCAAACATCAAATACCATAAAATTTCTAGTCACCTTTCAAAATCATATACCAATAGCCGAAACAATTGTGGGTCAACAATACCAAAAAGAGCTGACACAAATATAAGATATATGTACTGGATCAGAAAAATAAACAAACTGAGCACAACTTTATTGAAGACAACTAGATTTATCTAGGGTGGTCATTTAGGTTTCATGTGAGTGTCTAAATAAACAATTTCGCCCGAACGACGGGTCTCTAATAGATGGATTTCCTCATAAACAGTATCAGGGGATCGGGTTGTGGAGTCTGAAAAATTCAAGAAATACCTTAGACGCACAAAGATCGAGTCCCAAGTGAGGGACTTCAAATAAGGATACTTGACGATCACAAGAATCATCACTACTCCCAAACTTAGGGTAAACACTACTTTCAAGTGCATATGTTAATTGGCAGAGGGGTAAGTACGATGAAATTGGACATGACTGGTTATCGAATTTGCAAATGATTGTTGATACTTTTTAAAAATTTGCTTAACTTCCATAAGTAAGGTGAATAATAAAAACAGAAAGCAAAAGATCGTACTCACAAACAAATTGTTATTGTTCTTATTATCATCATTTTAAAGTTGCTAGAAAGTATGAACAACATAAAAATTTCGAAGTCATCTGCTAAAGTTACATTTTCACTTCTGTTTTTCTTGTACAATATTGGACATAAATAAATAAATCTTGAAGAATAGTGTAAAACTTAAGCAAAAGATGATAACCACCTTATAGAAAAGACTAAGACAAAGGATTCCACCATCAAACAATTTTTAACTGATTCTATATTGATAATTATGCGATTCTTAAACATTTAAATTGATTCTAACTATTGCCTAGACAAGTAGATTTTCAAAATAATAGTTGTAAATCGAAAGCATGGAACATCAAAAGTACTAAACTAAGCATGATCCGTCAAAAGAAATCACAACTATTTAATCAAAATCATATATTCAATTTCTGTTCAATGAAAATAATCATAAAAAGAATTGTAAAAATGAATTAAATAGAAATTACCACTTTATTATTGAAATAATGGCTTCCTCCATTGTCCCAGTGTTGGGGGTTGGCTCATCATGTATAAAACACTCTCAAAAGATGAAAGGCTCAAAAGTGCTTACAAAGAAGAAAAACAACAAAAATAAAATAAAATAGGGCAACTACAACGTTTATAAGCGTTTCAGTCATTGTTCTCTCTGTTGCTAAAAGAATTACAAACAACGACTGATCTTCTACGTTGTGAATAGAGCACGGCTCTTTTGTGTAATAGAAACATATACTGTCACAGATATTATTCATAAAACGGTTACAAAAGGTATTGAAATTGAAAGAATAGATCATGGACTTAAACAACAGTTTGCAACTGTGTTTGTTCTTCTTCTTCTTCTTCTATCTTTCGCTGTGATGTAGAGAAATTTCTGAGTTTGATTTTCTCTCGATCCCCGGCCTCCCAGCCTCCCCTGTTTCTCCATCTCGACTAGTGTTTATATTGTAACCCTAATCAGCTCACCATATCTCGACCAAATCTTTCATTTGAAGAAGATTATTCTCGACAAGATATTTTTTTCCTCTCGAAATCAATTTTCGATCCTGATTTTTATTGCTCGGTCAAATGTATTTCCTTTTGCGTGAGATTTTCACAAAACTTTCACTAATCTGAGATGAGATAATATCTCTTGATTGGCTGTTGTATAGTTTTAGGGACCCATGTGATGTGGATATTTCGATACCATGCTCTGTTTTAGCGAAAAAGAGATTTTTTTGCGATTATGTTTCATCCAGGGAATGTACGAGATCCTACGTATCTCATTAATAGTCTTCACATGTAAGAACACAATCTTGCCTTAAAAACCCTGAAATTCTCCTCATATCTCATTAATAGTCTTCACAGGTCGAGCCAAAACTTTTGTTGCTAAAACTTTATTTGAAATTTAAAGGAGTGGGTGCCTTGAACCATTGCTTGGGTGCCTTTATCCAAATGCTTGGGGCGCCTTTATCAATTTTTCATGGTGTTTTTAACACTTTTTCAGCTCAATTTCTCCATAATTATTAATTCATAAAAATACATAAAAGCATAAGAAATAATAACATTAGTACCCATAGTTGAGAAATAACAATATAAATGATAGATTAAATTAGGAACAAAAATGTGTCTATCAATTATTGCGACTATCTCTCCATGCCTAAAAAGAAAGAAAATCGCAGATATTGATATAAAGAAAATAAAAATCGAAAGCATAATAGATATTGATATGTACTGAATAATGTTGTAGCTAAGAGTAATGTTGCACTCTCAGAGCCATGTTTACACAAAATTTTAAAATCAAAAATAGAAAATCGCAGTATGTATACACTTATACCGAAGAAAATAAGAACCGAAATCCTAGTAGATACTAATATTTACTGGTAAAAACAAGTAGATATCACAGTACATATACACATGTACTGAAATAAAACAATAATGTTGACAAGTTTATCTTAATGTTTAATTGAGGTCCAGAGAAAACTTAATCTCTAGTAATCTGGTGTCTCAAAAGTCATTCCACATCATACGACATAGAAAAATAATTCAAATAAACTGAAAATGAATTATAACGAGGGGTGCTTCCCCCTCAAGCCCCTAAACCGTAAATGATAACAACGGACCATCAAGAGACCAACATGATAGTCACTATTTAACAGTATGACCTCAATGAAAAATCACCTATGTATCAAAAAAAAAAGAAAGATAAAAGAACAGTACAAGCAAATATGTACTGATGCATCTGTTGATAAACACATTTATGTGTCTTATTTGAATCTCAATTGTATATTGTTAGTACGCAATTATTGTATTAATATTATAATTTTCTGTGTTTTTAAGGTATTTTTGGTGAATAAACAATTATGGAAAAATTAGCTTAAAAGTGTTAAAGGCACCCTGAAGAAGTATTAAAGGCACCCATACTTTGGATAGAGGTACCCATGCCCTTCTTCAAATTCAAAAGGCAAAATTAGCGGGAAAATATTATACTCGGTCTGTGAAGATTTGAGATTGTTATTTGGGGTAATCTTTGAATAGTTAAAGACAAGTATATATTCTCACCTTTATAACTAAAAGTTGTACTCGATTTGGAAACTAAACAAAACCAAAGAGAAAAGAAATCTCGATAGTTGATTGATAGACACATTTTAGTGTCTAGATTGCGCCTTAGTTCCTATTAGGTTAGTACTCTTTAGTGTGCATTTTACGTGTTTTATGGCTTTTGTAGGTACATCGGATAAATAAGGAGTTGTGGAGAAAATTGCTTAAGAAGTGGATAAGAGGCACCCTCGAGTCAACCCGGTCAAATCGGGTCAAATCGGGTCAAACACGAGTCAACTCGGTCAACCCGAGTTGACCGAGTCAACTGCAGCACATGATCGGACGGAACTGCTGCATACAACTGGACACTTTGATTCACGGTAAAACTTGGATATTTTCGGCTCAAATTGATACACAAGATAGATGGGACCAATACAAGACTAAACACGTGAAGAATTAGAGGTTTAAGCCGGAAAAATAGCCCCAAATCCGAGTTTCGCCGGAAAAAAGGGTATTATACTTTGATTCGGATTTGGATGAATTTGAGAGTGTTTCGGAGAGTTCTATTAAGTTTAGAACTCTCCATAGGGTTTCTACAACCTATATAAACCAAGAGAAGCCAAGAAAAATGGGGAGAAAAACCTAGAGAAGAAAACAGAGAATTCCGGTGAAGGTTCCGTCGCCGCCGACTAGCTGCTGCTGCACCGGTCGGCTGTTCTTCATCCAGCCATCACCGTAGAAGAAGACTCAGCAACTTCTACATCTGTTGCTGATTCAAATATTTCTGTTGCTTATTGTTTCATACCTTTGTTGCTTAAAACTTTTCTGTAACAGCTGAACCTTCTTCTGTAACGCATATACGCGTACCAAATCAGCTGTTACATCATTATTTAACCTTGTAATCGATATTTTGAGCAATGAAGAGATCTTTTGAGCAAGTTTTCTCCACCATGAGCTAAGTCTATTTACTGGGATGATGGATAAGATGATTTTCTCAATTTTATGTGATTTAATTATTTTCTAATAATTATTTATAATTCTTTTGTTATTAGAATTGCATAGTTTTAAATAGTGAAAACAGTTTTCTTTCAACAGTTGTGCTTTTGCCTGATGGATTATGCTTGGTTAATTAATTTTGATAGTCCATGCTTGTGATTTACCTCTGTTTGTTAGCATAACGAAACCAATTTTGGCAATTACTTGCGCTTCAATTAATTTAAAAAAAATTATCTGATTAATCACATAGGTTGTTAGAATTACCTGATTCCTGATTCCTGGTCCTTTTAAAATTATTCAAAAATCATCTTTAGGTTATTTAGTCTTTTTCATACTCCTGGAATTTTCTAGAGTTAATTAAAATCATTATTTTTTAAAATCATTACCTTTACAAGTTCGAGAAACGATCACCTTATTTACCACTTTCAAAACTACATCAAATTTTGGCGCCGTCGACGCGGACTTGTTTTTAGGTTTAGGGTTTTAGATTTATTTTTAGGTTTTTATTTTTAGTTTTATTATTTTACTTTGTTTTATTTTACGTTTCTTTTGGTATTTCTCTTTTTGCTACAGGTTGAATTTTTGATCGAAAAGGGAGTAAGCCAAAGTTTTGGAATTAAAGCTAAAGACTTGGAATTAAAAGGGAAAAGCTTAAAGAACGAAAAAGAAGATCGAAGATTTTATTTTTTTTCGTAATTAGATTTTTAGTTTATTTTAATTAGTTTTGTTTAGTTTTAATTAGTTTAGAAAATTGTATTAGGGTTTTTATTAATTCTGCAATTTTTCTTTTATTTTCGGACACTTTTTGGACTCTCTTTTGGACACTTTGGACATTTTATTATTTTTAAACCCTACGGAAGGGTATTTTCAAATATCAAATTGTGTGCAGGGAAGGACGACAATTACGATATTGTCTCGGCCCCTCGGGTTCGCACACTATTGAAAAGGATATTAGTGGCCCGAGTCGACTTCAACGGTTCGTCGCCCGTCTAGTACGGGAGGTAATCTTCGACCAACCCACGAATCTCCTGTCAGTGGGTTTTCTGGACGCCTTTGTATGCATATATGTTGAGGACTGAATACGGAACTTAATTTTTGCATAGTAAAGGGCAAGGCCTGGCCATACAAAGATAAGGTTTCGGATTTCATCATTGTCTCCTTCTTGCCCGCCTTAGGAAAACGGAACCTACGCAAACCTAAGCCTAAAATCTTGACTAGAAAGAGACCTATAGGGTATCGAGCTTATTGGAAAATCGTTCAAAAGGACTGTACGGGTTACTTTATTAGCCTAACTCGAAGAACAGGAAGATTATTTTAAGTTTATTAGAGCCGCCTTGTAACCTAGGGAAAAGTGCCAAAGAGACAGGGGTATCAAAGCTCCATTGAGCTTCTCCTGTTTCTCTTCGACTTAATCTAATTCAGATCGTTCTAAGAGGTTTGCTAACATTATAACCAGTTGCTTTTTGAAAGAATAGAAGCTGGTCTAGAGACAATCTAAGTGGAGCCATCATGCTTGTTGTTTGCTAGATTTAGGTTTGATTTGGTTGAGTCAGGGCACGATTGTGTTTGATTAATTGCTTGTTAGGATTTAATTTTTGCATGCCAAGAACGCCCTTAAGGCGAACTTGGGATAGAGACCCTCAAGGGAGGTTAATTAGTGGAAGACTGGTAGTTCACCTTAACCTTGAGAAGTCAAGTGAGAGTGAAATAGTCACTCCCGAGACCGTGTCAGCAATGACAACTCTGAAGGATTTGTGGAATCCAACCAGGACCTTACGTCCATCTTGCATCAAGTTAGCCGCTACTGAAGCGAGCTACGAACTGAAACCCAAAATCATCCAGATGCTTCCATTATTCTTAGGAAAAGAGAACGAGAATCCCTATTTTCATGTTAGGGAGTTCGAGGAAATATGTATCACAATCAGGATTAGAGACTTGAATGACGAGTCTATTAAACTTAGACTATTTCCCTTTTCACTAAGAGATAGAGCCAAGTCATGGTGGTATAGCTTGGCCCCTCAGTCGATTGAGATTTGAGACCTATGCCCAACTTACTTCATCTTTTATTCAGAAATTCTTCCCTAAGAACAGAATATCCTCAATTAGGCAGAAAATTTTCACGTTTTCTCAACAAGAGGGAGAGTCTCTGTATGTATATGTAGAAAGGTTCAACGACTTAGTGTCCCAATGCCTAGACCACGGTTTAGATGAGTTAAGTCTAGTTTAGATTCTCTATGAGGTTTGGATTATGCGACTGTAACCTTGGTTGAGTCCTTGTCGATCGGAGAACTCGACAGTAAGACTCCTGCTGAGGCGATGCAGTTTCTGAGTGACATTGCCGAGAAAACCCAGCAGTGGAAGAGCAATAGAAATCCCAACCCATTAGAATCCTTATCTAGAAGGCTAGAACTGGTCGAAATGAATCAAGCTAGTAGTTTAGAGCCCCAACCCAATACAAGAGGCGTCAATGAAATGGCGACGGGTGAGAAATCATCCAGTCACGTGAATGCAGTCACGACCCTCAGGAATGGTAAATTGGTGGACAATGGGGTAACTGGGCCTGATAGTGGACATACTGTAGTTCACCCTGACCCAATAGCCGAAGAGACTGATAAAGTCTCTGATAAGCCTGAGGAAACCCCTCGGGCCACCGATTTTATGCCCAGAGCCCCTTATCCAAGGTTGTTAGCACCTACTAGGAAGGACCCCAGCTTAGAAACTGTCAACATGATAGAGACCCTAGTTCAGAAGACATTACCAAACACTTTGATAGAAGACCCATTAGAGAAATGTCGAGCCCACTTTGGATTAGATTTTCATGAGTTGGACTTTAAGCATGACCCACCAGATACCCTAATAAGTAGTAAGTTAGGCCCATCAGAAGAGGAATCCAAACCGTCTAGTGAGATGGAGCTTAGGCCCAACCCATTAGAAGATCCATTAGAAAAATGCCTAACCAACTACAGATTTAATGGCAATAATGATAGGGTTATTGATGAGGTGCGTACTTTGTTAGGCTTTGCACCACCGAATTGTAATTTAGAAGAAGCAGTTGACTATTTTCGAGAATCTGATGATCTGGAAACGAGTGAAATTATTATTAGTCTATCTAGAGACACTGAAAACCTTAAGTTTGGGGGTGAATATCATACTCCATGTGTTGTACCATTAACTCTTAGAAAGGTCCCTAGCTTGGGACCTGACATAGGCACCGCTGCAATTTTACGAGATCATCCTCCAGCTAGATTTACCGATCCTCAGTTGCCAGAAACCCATCCTCTGGTCGATGTGGTTTACCTAGATAGGGATCAAGGTGTACTCAGATCGTTTATCCTCTTAGCTTGCTGCAGTTTACTTCTACTGTGGGGCACATTATTTGATTCAGATGACCCACAGTTGTTCCGATTATTGATATATGATTTAAGGGGCTGACTAATTCTTTTCTAGTATGGCTGAAGACTTTAAACTTAGCACTTCTTGGGAGGTAACCCATGCTCAGGAAACAAGGTACTATCTTCCCTCATTTTATTATTTTTGTCTAGTTCTTTACTTAGAAACATTGAGGACACTGTTTAGTTTAAGTTTGGGGGTAAGGGAGTTTTTTTAGGAATAATAAAATTCGGAATTTAGCGACTTTTGAACATTTCAGGGTGACACTAACCACTCTAGGTAGATGGAAACTTAGCCATTTTTCTAAAAGGATTGGTGTGCCCAGCTAGATGGTCTATTCATAAAAGAGACAGAGTTCAGGTGTTAGAAATAACATGATAGTTGTCACCACCATATCACGTTCTGTTTTATTATTTGCAATTTCGTGTTTCTCTGAGAGTATTGGTGGATCCTAGCATCGACATGTTAATTAGCACTGGAATGACATTTAGTGTGTTGAGATCATGCCCCACATGAACAATACGTTAGTGTTTTAGAGTTATGTGTGTGGTCCCCCTGTCTCCGTCGCCTAAGCAAGCGTGGAATGCAGGATCCATGGGAACACACATGTATTAGGTGTCAGAAGAAAAAAAAAAAAATTAAAAATAAAAAAAAATTAAAAAAAAATAGAAATGTTAGAAAAAATAGTATTTGGTATTTTAAAGTTCTCCCTGTCTCCGTCGCCTAAGCAAGCGTGGAACGCAGGATCCATGGGAACTTGTAAATATTTTAGTTAGTAGTAACCGTTAAAAATAAATGGGGAGTATCTCAACACACTAGGTTTCATCTCGGTACTGACCTTCAGACAGATATGGGAAACATCGTTCGCCTTGGTCAACATTTGCGACCTTCTACAGTCTACTTTCATCTTCTAAGTCTGTTCATGTGATGGGTGGTTAGATAACTTTCTGAGTAGAACTTTGTTGTCTTAGATATGAATTTTAGTACGCTTGAGTTAACACTCGTGTACAGTGATTGGATCCATAAAGGGTAATGGTCCCTATAGCCGAATATCTAAGTAGCCAACTAACTAGCTTGTTTAGTGTCTACCCTTAATCGTTCACGTGTTGCTAAGATCTAGATCCAGCTTTTGTGGGTATACCTCTTGTAAACCCTCACGAGACAAAACTCGTCCACTAGGGACACCTAGGGGTTTAACGGCTTACTGCATATGCTAAATGTAGTCGCGATTCCTGCGAAAGTGAGTTAGGATTTATTTCATTTCATTTCTTAGAGTAGTTTGCTCGAGGACTAGCAAAATAGTAAGTTTGGGGGTATTTGATAGACAAATTTTAGTGTCTAGATTGCGCCTTAGTTCCTATTAGGTTAGTACTCTTTAGTGTGCATTTTACGTGTTTTATGGCTTTTGTAGGTACATCCGATAAATAAGGAGTTGTGGAGAAAATTGCTTAAGAAGTGGATAAGGGGCACCCTCGAGTCAACCCGGTCAAATCGGGTCAAATCGGGTCAAACACGAGTCAACTCGGTCAACCCGAGTTGACCGAGTCAACTGCAGCACGGGATCGGACGGAACTGCTGCATACAACTGGACACTTTGATTCACGGTAAAACTTGGATATTTTCGGCTCAAATTGATACACAAGATAGATGGGACCAATACAAGACTAAACACGTGAAGAATTAGAGGTTTACGCCGGAAAAATAGCCCCAAATCCGAGTTTCGCCGGAAAAAGGGTATTATACTTTGATTCGGATTTGGATGAATTTGGGAGTGTTTCGGAGAGTTCTATTAGGTTTAGAACTCTCCCTAGGGTTTCTACAACCTATATAAACCAAGAGAAGCCAAGAAAAATGGGGAGAAAAACCTAGAGAAGAAAACAGAGAATTCCGGTGAAGGTTCCGTCGCCGCCGACTAGCTGCTGCTGCACCGGCCGGCTGTTCTTCATCCAGCCATCACCGGAGAAGAAGACTCAGCAACTTCTACATCTGTTGCTGATTCAAATATTTCTGTTGCTTATTGTTTCATACCTTTGTTGCTTAAAACTTTTCTGTAACAGCTGAACCTTCTTCTGTATCGCATATACGCGTATCAAATCTGCTGTTACATCATTATTTAACCTTGTAATCGATATTTTGAGCAATGAATAGATCTTTTGAGCAAGTTTTCTCACCATGAGCTAAGTCTATTTACTGGGATGATGGATAAGGTAATTTTCTCAATTTTATGTGATTTAATTATTTTCTAATAATTATTTATAATTCTTTTGTTATTAGAATTGCATAGTTTTAAATAGTGAAAACAGTTTTCTTTCAACAGTTGTGCTTTTGCCTGATGGATTATGCTTGGTTAATTAATTTTGATAGTCCATGCTTGTGATTCACCTCTGTTTGTTAGCATAACGAAACCAATTTTGGCAATTACTTGCGCTTCAATTAATTTAAAAAGAATTATCTGATTAATCACATAGGTTGTTAGAATTACCTGATTCCTGATTCCTGGTCCTTTTAAAATTATTAAAAAATCATCTTTAGGTTATTTAGTCTTTTTCATACTTCTGGAATTTTCTAGAGTTAATTAAAATCATTATTTTTAAAATCATTACCTTTACAAGTTCGAGAAACGATCACCTTATTTACCACTTTCAAAACTACATCATTGATGGTTCCCGAAGAAATCAGGGAAGAAAATATCTCACGTGAAATATGAGATATTACTTCCTATTTTAATTGAGTTTGTTTCCGTTAGGACAAGCAAGACATCAACATCGAATCAAAACTAAATCAAGACATGATAAATCGAGAAATAAATCAGATCGAGAAGGAATAAAAAAATTACCGAGATTCGATTCTCATTGATGAAAAGATATTGAGGAGATTAATGAGAATATATGGGAGCTGATTGTTGTGCGAAGATAAATAGAAGAGTCGAGAGATTAATTAGGGAAGCTGGAGAAGCCAGAGCCGAGCGAAAATCAATCCAGAAACACTTTCTGCCATTGCTAGGGTTCTACAGGTCGAAGAAGGAAGATGAAGAAAAAAACTCATTCAGAAACTTTCGCTGATACTGTTGCATATACTTTCATGATCAATAGCTTTCGCAATAGTTCAATGAACAATATCTGCAACAGTTTCATAGTTTAATAGAGAAGAACACCGTCCTTTCCCAGTTGCAACAGAGAACAGTCTTATTCAATTGCGCCTGAAGTCTGTTGTTTATTTATTAAAAGATTTTAATCATTCTGCGACTCAGCTGGTTTATTCTTTCTTGTATTTTCTTCTAAAATAATGAATACATCTATTTCTTCTCTACTTTCTTGTGATTTTTGTTCCATGAATAGCTAGAACCCTCACCTAGATTAGAGAAAGAGTCATATTATGTTTGATAGCATGTTTTAGCCATTTTTCTCTAATAATTCTCTTGGTCCTATTTCTTGTTTAATCATGAGAACAACTTCTTCATGTGTCATGTAATGCTTAATTTAATCGTTTTTAATTATTCTTTTTAGAGAATAGCATTTTAATGAAGAAAATTGTTAATCCTTTGGGAAAATAATTTACTAAAAAATTTCATATTATCCAAAACGTAAACATTTTTTCTGAAATCCTTTTGAGAAATATTTTGAGAAAATTACATAGAATGGCTATAAACATCTAGTAAGCATAATTGTGATGAAATCTCGAGTCCTAGGTTTTATTTCATTTATATACAATTTTATCTTTTATTTTATTTTTAGAATATAATCGCCAATTAATTTGTTATTAGCACTCGATTAATTAAAAACTAGAAATTTACAAATTTTGAAATCCCTGTGGAACGAACCTTGTTTGCATACTGTCTCATCGACAGTCGTGCTCTTGCAGTCTATAATTAAAATTCACATCAATTTTTTGACGCCGCTATCGGGGATTTGGAAGTTCTGATTTTTAATTTTTCCTTTAATTTTGTGTTAATTAGTTTAGGATTTTTATTTTATTTTATTTTATCTTTTAGATTTTACTTGGGTATTTTCTTGTCTTTGATGCTCAGGTGATGGTTTACAATTATTGTGGAAATTGCCTACTAAAAAAGGTAAGTAATATAACCCAACTTTTATTTCCTTAATTTTTGGATTTTTATTTTGTAAATAAGTAAATTAGGATTATTTTATTTTCATTATTTTGTATATCTTTAATTAAATATTTATTTTAGTTTTATTTTCTCTTTATTTTATTTTGTATATTAAAAAAAACACGTGCACACACCAATTTCATCGTCAGACTACCGAATTCTAAGAAAACCCGTGGAAAAGTAAGCTGAACCCGTGCCTTGGGCCTGATGGGAGTTACCAGCTGAAATTCCATAAGTCGTAGCCTCGTACCTTTGACCAGTCTTTGACTATAGGTATATTTCTTTAAGGTAACCTGAGCCTACCGTATTGTAGTATACCCTGCATTTGCACGTGCATCAAAAAAATAATATCGAACTAGTATAATGAGGACCAATACAATGAATATCGACCTGAATTCCAAAATGGACATTACCCGTACTATGACCATAGTGTGGATAGTACTTGGGACCACTACCAACCCTATGGAGGTTATGGTTTAAACCATAGTGATCCCAATTACTATTCGCACGCTTACCAGTCATACGAACGGGTAAACAAGCAATATCATGAGCAAAATGTTTATTCTCCATCTTTAGAAGATTTAATAAAGTAGTTGCAACAAAATACTTCTTATGATCAAAGTATTTGTTTAGAAGAGTCGCTCAAGAGGTTGACTGAATGTTCACGTAAATATGACATAATAATGGAAAATTTTCATGAAGAGTCACATAGGGATGAATTAGTCAAACAATTGCCACATAATTCTTCTTATGAAAGTCCATCTTTAGAAGATACCCTCCGGTGTTTCATGGAAACTTCTCAAATTCTTAATTCTTCTGTTTCTTTGAATAATGAACTCAATCAATCCGTTGAAACTAAACAGAAGTATGAGAATTCAGTGCTACACATTCCCTCATGTTGTACGAGTCTTTTTTTATAGAAGAAACGCTTAAGAAACTCATTAAAACTTCGCGCGAATCTCAAATAATGATTAGTGAGTCTCTTAAGCAGTTTACTGAAAAGTCATGTGAGAGAGACATAGTACAGGAACAAATTCATGAGACCTTCGGAGAAATTGACGATGAATGATCAAATACTAATATTGCTCAAAATGAACTTAAATGCCAAAATAGTGTTTCCGATTTTACCCATGATAATAATGATAAATATTTACCTAATATAGAGGGCGGGGTTATAATTGAAGACACTACTTGTTTAGATAAGGTTCTATCATCTTCATATTTTTATGATGATAAGGATAATGTTGATGAAGAATTAAAAATTCGTAGTCATAATGATCAGGAAATTTTTACACCACCTACGCTTCATGATGATAATGATTTTTCTAGTTTAAATGCTAATAATATCGATTATTATTTACCTATTCAAGAGGAAAAGGATTTAATTATAGATACCATTATTATATACGGTGAAATATTTCCTTGTAATTATGAAGATGATGATGGTTTAGAGGAACGAGTTTATCCTGAGACTAGTGTTTTACAGTCCAACGATTCAAAGACCATAGTATCTGACGTAGATGATAGACTTGTAGAGAATTTGAATGTGAGTGAAGGCCACCCACCTGATTACAACCTAGATAAAATAATTGACCATTTTCTTAAATCTGAAAATTTAAAAATTAAGGAAATTGTAACTAGTTTATCCAATGATACATCTACTCTAAGTTTAGGTGAATATCATTCTCCCCGTGGTAACCCTTTGAATCTTATAAAGGTCCCTCACTTGGGACTTGACGTTTGTGTCTCTACATGTTAAGAGATTATCTTCAAGAACTGTTTCTCAAGCCTGATTGTGTCCAGAAAGAAGTTCAGTTGTTAGAAACCCATTCTCTGGTTGATGTGATTTACCCATACAATAATACTATAATTGACTTTGTTGTCCCACAAAATTTTTATTTACCAAATGTGGGAACATATGAATTTCAAAGGTGATATATATTTAATATTGGAGCTAAACCCGAATATCTTAGGAAATTAGAATCGACACATTTTTCTAAGAATGACCACCAATTTCGTATAATCCATTGTGGTCAACTGAGTGAGTCAAATACCGTTGACTTAAAGGATCCATAGTTATTTTGATTATTATTATATGATTCATAAATTGTGACTAATCCTTTCTTGGTCTGGATGAAGATTTTAAACTTAGCGCTCTATGGGAGACAACACATATGCTTTTGGTACACGGTGCTGGTAATATCCTTCCCTATCTCTTTTACCTTGATCATTATTAATCTTTTTTCATGCTTTCATTTATTTATCTTTAGAACATCGAGGACTATGTTCAATTTAAGTTTGGGAGTAAGGGATAAAATTTTAAAAAATTTAGTTGTACCAAAAACTCCAAAATTTAGAAACTTGTGAACAATTTAGGATGACATTAACCATTCTAGGTAGATGGAAACAAAATTCTTGTATGTAGGAAGGACCCAACTAAATGATCTATTTATAAAAGGAGAAAGCTCAGGTGTTAGAAATAACATGATAGTCGTCACCATATCTCGGAATCATCATAACCATATCACCTTCTGTTTTTATTTTTGCAATTTTGTGTTTCTCTAAGTGATTTGGTGGGGCACTAGTATCGACTTGTTATCATCGTTGGGATAAAGTAGAGTGATTGAGATCAAGCCCCATTATTTTATTAAGAATAATTTCCAAAAAAAAAAAACAAATAATTATTTTATTTTCAATAAATCGATCGCTGGGACCCTTGTATATACCAACTGAATCGATATTAGTATAAGGATTAAGACCAGTGGGAGCGTGTCTCAATCCATTAGAATTCATTATGGCGGCAACCTTCATACGGATATGGGAAACACCGTTCACCTTAGTCAACATGTGCAAACTTCATCATCTCCATATCCATCTTTTAAATCCATTCATATGATTGAACTTTGATAGACTCTGAGTATCATGGTCCATTGTACGACTTTCTGACTAGAGCTTTGTTTTCTTATATATGAGTTTTAGTATGCTTGAGTAAAAACTCATGTACAACAATTAGACTCAAAACGGGGTAATTCTTCCCATAGCCAAAGAATTTTATAGCCAACTAAATAACATTTTTAGTGTCTACCCTCAATCGTTCCCAAGTAGCTAAAATTTGGAGTAAAAGGTTTTGTGGGTATATCACTTGTAAACCCTCACGAGACAAAACTCGTCCATTAGGGACACCTATGGGTTCAAAGGCTGGTTGCAAACGCTAAATGCAATCGCGATTTCTGTGAAAGTGAGTTAGGATTTTTATTTCATTTTTAGATTAGTTTTCATTATTAGATTTGCTCGAGGACTAGAAAAATATAAGATTAGGGGTATTTGATAAACACATTTACGTGTCTTATTTGAATCTCAATTGTATATTGTTAGTACGCAGTTGTTGTATTATATTGTTATTTTCTGTGTTTTTTAGGTATTTTTGGAGAATAAACAATTGTGGAAAAATGAACTCAAAAAGTGTTAAAAGCACCATGAAGAAGTGTTAAAGGCACCCCAAAGAATTGATAAAGGCAACCATGCCTTGGATAGAGGCACCCACCTCCTTCTTCAAATTCAAAAGGCAAAATTGGCGGGAAAATATTATACTCGGCATGTGAAGATTTGAGATTGTTATTTGGGGTAATCTTTGAATAGTTAAAGACATGTATACATTCTTACCTTTATAACTAAGAGTTGTACTTGATTTGGACACTAAACAAAAACAAAGAGAAAAGAAATCTCGATAGTTGATGGTTCCCGAAGAAATCAGGGAAGAAAATATCTCACGTGAAATATGAGATATTCTTTCCTATTTTAATTGAATTTGATTCCGTTAGGACAAGTAAGACAACAACATTGAATCAAAATTGAACTAAGACATGATAAATCGAGAAAGAAATCAGATCGAGAAGGAATAAAAAAATCACCGAGATTCGATTCTCATTGATGAAAAGATATTGAGGAGATTAATGAGAAGATATGGGAGCTGATTGTTGTGCTAATATAAATAGAAGAGTCGAGAGATTAATTGGGGAGGCTGGATTAAATCAGAGCCGGGTGTAAATCAATCCAGAAACACTTTCTGTCATTGCTAGGGTTCTACAGGTCGAAGAAGGAAGAAGAAGAAGAAAAATCATTCAGAAATTATCGTTGATATTGTTGCCTACACTTTCATGTTCAATAGCTTTCACAACATTTCAGTGAATAGTGTATGCAACAGTTTCAGAGTTTAATAGAGAAGAACACCGTCCTTTCCCAGTTGCAACAGAGAACAGTATTATTCAATTGTGCCCGAAGTCAGACGTTTATTTATTAAAATATTTTAATCATTCTGCGACTCGGCTGGTTTGTTCGTTCTTGTATTTTTCTTCTAAAATAATGAACACAATTATTTCTTTTCTACTTTCTTGTGCTTTTTTTGCCATGAATAGCTAGAATCCTCACCTAGGATTAGAGAGGGAGTTATATTATGTTTGCTAGCATGTTTTAGCCATTTTTCTCTAATAATTCTCTTGGTCATATTTCTTTTTTAATCATGATAACAACTTCTTCATGTGTCCTATAATGCTTAATTAAATCGTTTCTGTTATTCTTTTTAGAGAATAACATTTTATAATGAAAAAAATTGTTAATCCTTTGAGAAAATAATTGATAAAAAATTCTATATTTTCCAAAACGTAAACATTTTTTCCGAAATCGTTTTGAGCAATATTTTGAGAAAATTACAGAGAATGGTTGTAAACATCTAGTAAGCATAATTGTGATGAAATCTCGAGTCCTAGGTTTTCTTTCATTTGTATACAATTTTATCTTTTGTTTTATTTTTAGAATATAATCACCAATTAATTTGTTATTAGCATTTGATTAATTAAAAACGAAAAATTTGCAAATTCTGAAATCCATGTGGAACGAACCTTGTTTGCATACTGTCTCATCGATATCCGTGCTCTTGCGGTGTATAATTAAAATTCACATCATCGATAAACAAAAAATGAACATCAAATAAACAAAGAAATCAAAAAGTCATTCCATATCATTTAAAGCAACATATCAAAGAAAAATTAACCTGAAATTTTATAAAAATCCTAGTAGATATTGATATATACTAAGTGTAAACCTAGTAGAAATTGATATTTACTGAGTGAAAACCTAGTAGATATCGATATGTACTAAGTGGAAACCTAGTAGATTGATATGTACTGAGTGAAATCCTAGTACATAGACACCTGCTTATGATACTCTAACAATTAGTCGAGACACTGCACTATTGTGTCTTTAAGACAGTAGAACTTCACACTCTATCAAGCACAAGACCCCATTTCCTCAAATGTCAAGGAATAACATTGCTTAAAAGTAAACATATAGCGATATAAGGTTCAATCAAAGGATTTTAGTAATTTATAGGATATGCATAGACAACTAAAATCAGTATGAAAAGAAGTAGTGATATGTACCCAAAGTATATGTACCGATGATCATCATCATTAACAAGATATTCTGCTGCAGGTTACTGCGGATTTTCTTCTGTTTTCCCATCACATGATGAAGCAAAACATACCCACTACCTAATGTGCACACTCACCATGTAAATCAAAAGGAAGGAAATAAATAAACTATCATCAGCAATAACACAATGTTTTGAAGGTTTCGATTGGTTAATTATTTCAAATTCAAAGAAGTAAATTGTCGCTGGGTGATTGAACTGAATGTTCTCAAATTCTCATTCTAATTACTAGGGTCGAGAAAGAGTTCGGTGTAAAATATTTTTGATCGATAACTGGGTGAAATATGTTTACAGATACATTAAAATATTTGAAATCTACAAATTAGGTCAAAAATTTACCATACTCCCAATTACAACATCTGTTGCAAGTATTGCCTTCAGCACATCTCCTGCAAATAGTGGTTGAATACATTCTCAACTTTCGTATAAGCGCATACTAAATACACTAAGAGAAAATATAACAACACATATTATGTACAATATTGTTTGTTGGTAAAAACGATTAAAGGGTAAAAGAGGGAAAATGATGGAGTAGGCTGTTGCTGGTCGAAGCAAATTATTCAAAGAGCAAACCGATTCAAGAGAAAATTGTTTAAATACCAAACATTTGTAATGTAGAAGTACTTTTAATATCCGATAGATCAATTTGTACGAAATTGGCCTAAATCAAGAAATGACAGTTCCAATTTCGCTTCGGTCACAAAGGAATGATAATGGTTAATTTGTAGGGAGCGAAGCAGAGAAAGTATTGATATCAATGAGATTGAATGTCAATGATGATGAGATGTATTGAATTGTTATGAAGACGAAAGCGAGTTTTATGAGTATCTTTAAGATGATAGCTTTGCGATCATTCAAGTGTTGTTGAGATAAAACTCTTATGTCCTTTTCGATAGGTTGAAGAACCTATTTATAGAAGTGGAAGTTAACACATTGATCTCGTAAGTGGTGACAGTTGCAGAGGAGTGGGAGAGTAAAAAAGTGGAGATCATGGTGAAAACTGAATCCACTATATTAATGGGACTTGACAGTTGTACGACCACTATTCCATTCACTCCTTCAACTGCCGACACAACTTTTATACTTTCTCGTGTATTTTTACACCGCACATGTTGTAGGCCGTCATACCAAAACCCTAGTAAATATCCCCCATGTGACTGTTGATGTCTCGAACATGGTTTGAGTCTATTTGATAGACGTGTATTATTTGATCAGTTGTTGACATAGCTAGACTGTTAGTCTTAGCATATTGATGAGTCTATCATATTGTTGAGTCTAGCTTGTTGAGACTAGCATATTGTTGAGACTAGCATATTTCTGAGACTAGCATACTCCTAAGTCTAGCGTATTGCTGAGTCTAAGACAATGATGCTTAATACACCATTATATTTGAGAGTCTGATTGATATTGACATTGATAGTTGAAGAATATCATTATTCCAGTTGAGACAACAATGTACTTATATTATTTTTTTTAAGTTGTGCGAGTCGTAATATTACATGGATATTAGTCTTGTGTGAGCGCTGGGTTTGCGTGAGTGCTAAACTCATGTGAGCGCTAAGCTCGTGTAAATACTAGGCTTATGTAAGCACTAGCGTTAGTAATTATGAAATAATTTAATTTCGTCTTAATGTGAATAACAAAGTAGAGAAATTCATAACATTGTTGGTAGCAAGACCAATTGAGAAGTGATAGAGAGACCGACCAAAATTGGTGGGATAGAGTGAACAACCAAGGTTTGTAGGATAGAGGGACGACTAAGGTGGTATAGAGGGACCGACCAAGGTGGTAGGACGGGTTTAGTGAGAGAACAGACTTGGTAGTCTCGAGTCCATGCTTCGTCTATCATATAGTCGCTTGTAATATCTTGATATATATTTTTAGTAATAATATTAGTGCAAGGATTAATTAAATAGAAGAGAAAATTTATAGGAATATTAAAATAATGGTATTTTAATATATATTAGATGGCTGTATGACCTTGCTGTATGCAGCTATTTAGGAGAGCAAATGAGTTTTAAGAAGATTAGGAAACCCTAAAAAAAATATAACACAACCTTAAAAAAAAAAAAGAGTAGGGACCGGCCAAGGATGGTCGGCCAACCGGTTGGCGCTGGTCCCACAATTTTTTAATTAATTTTTAATTTTTAATCCCTCCTCTTGTTTGCTTTTCGCAGCTACTTATCTTCTTAGCTATATACTCTTTGATGCTACATGCTTCAAAGACGATTATCGTTATTCACACCCATATGTGTTAGCCTCTTTATGTCCAACATTTCAGACGTGACGTACTTTAGTAAAAAACGTTGTAGATTCTTCATACGATGTCCGTTTCGATGATCAGGTTTTGAGCTCGTTTTGGTTGTTTAACGGAGAAAACAACAACCCTCCAGATGAAATTCTGACCGTTTTCAGGTTGTAGTTCATCTAGTTTTTAGGCCATATCTCTTAGATCGTTACTCGAAATAAGATGCCATTTTTGTCTGTCGTAGTAGACATATAAAGGATCATATGTTTTTTAGAACATTTTTCCCCATTCTACACCCATTGCCACGTTTTTGCAAGGTGATTATGATGATGCGTCAGAAATTGGGTATTAACCAAAATTAGGGTTTTGTTGTATTTCGACTAATGTTGGGATTTTTAATACAACCAACATTGGGAACATGTTATTCAAGCCCGACCAATCATTATTGGAACTTTAGCTTTACATTTGGCACGACGACGACTTAGTGCTTACACGATTATGTGATGTTTTTTTTCGACTTAGTGTATCCATGTGAAGCTTGTTATACGTTATAATAAATCAATATTATTCGATTAGAGTTTGAATATTGATGTAAAAGTCACTTTAAATATTCAAGACATGGAATGTAAAGAGGAATTAAGTTGCTTTATACTAGTAGACAATCTATCTAGGAGCATTGACATCTACTTAGGAACAAAGAGGTGTTCTGGATGTTTATTATGTATAGTCAGAAATCATCTGCGAAAGAGTTGTTATCAGTACCAGTGACATTATGAGGACAATGTTGCTCTGTACTAGTGATTAATTCATCTAGGAGCTACCCCATTATTGTAGAGGAGTAAGCACTGAGTTGTACAATACTAATGTTGGATGTAGAATATTGAAAGCTCAGACGGGTGAGGCTCTAATATTATATCTGTATTTTCAGACAGAGTACATGAATAATGTGAGATGCCTGTTACGAGTTTGATATTTTAATTCTCTTGCGGAATATAAAATATAAATTTTATGCTTTTGTCCCAGGGTCAGTAGCGTATATAAAATTCTATTATTTTGCGCTTCTACAGCTGAACAAATACAATTTTACTATTTTACCCTTTGTTAAAAATCCACCATCTACATTAAGTCCCCTGCTTAGTGTGGTACAGTAATCTGCCACAGTAAGCATTGAATGCTGATTTTTACAGAACATAAATAAATAACATAACCTAATTTAGTCGATTATATTTTACCAGAAATTTTGTAATTGATTTGAGTTGATACTTTGCAGTGTCGAGCAATCATCTGAAGATGGGAGACCTGTAAGGTGGAATTGGCTTAGAGAGCTTTGCTTGAGGAGCACGGATTGGTAGGTACTGCTAGGTAAGACTAGCATGACAGAAGGACCAAATCCACTTCTGACCAAGTCTTACTGGAATATTATTTATTTATTATTATTTTATTTGAGCAAGTTTTGTTCTTTCTGCAATTGTACTCTTAGGTACTTGGAGCGTTCTTCTTCTACCGTAACAACGGGAAGGTCTTTGTAACATTAGTTGGTTGTAGAGAGTGTTGAGGAAATACTGTCGTCAGAAAACTATGATGAGTGTTGAGGCAGATGGTGCCACAAAACACTAAGAGGAGCGTTGAGGCAGTTGTACCGCATAACACTAGGATGAGTGTTGAGGCAGTGGTGCCACAAAACACTAGGATGAGTGTTGAGTCAGTGGTACCGCGGAACACTAAGATGATTAGAATCTAAGCACTGATACATATACATAACAAGTTCAAGGAATTCAGCCGTGGAAGTTCTGCGACTTGAGACAAGTTCAATATTGCTCAACAAGAGACTTAATAAATATAGAACAATCATAGGTCCATGCAACTCAGCTGAGAGTGATCATGGATGAGTTCATTATTGCACTATTGATGAATAGATTTCAAGTACTAAAGGTCTATATAGATGTTGTGAATACAATAATGAATCAATATTACTCAATATGAGTCTTAATATTGATATGTATATATGGAGCGTGCTCAAGGGATTCAGCTGCGGAATCACTACACATGAAACAAGTTCGAGTTGCTCTATACTAGTGGACAATCCATCTAGGAGCTAGGTTCAATATGCTCTATACTAGTAGACGATCTATGTAGGAGCTTTGTTATTAAAGAACAAGGCCAAGGAAGAGAATGTCACAAGAGTATGTTCTGAATATTCTATACAGTCATAGAATATATTGTAGTATAGCAACAAGTACCAGTGCTATTATGAGGACAATAGTGTTATATACTAGTGTGCAATACATCTAGGAGCTGTCAAATCATTATAAAGGGACAATATTGCTCCATACTAGTATGAAATACATCTAGGAGTTGTCCAATCATTATGCTTCTACCCGGGTAGAGGAGTAAGCACTGAGTCGTACAGTACTAATTATATATATATATATTCATATAAAATATTTAAAGTTCAGTCGGGTGAGACTTTAATATTATATATGTATTTATATATTTGGATAGTGGCTATAGGTTCAGTGTGATACGCCAGAAGCTCCGTAGTCAGCTTGAGTTGATACTGATGTCGAGTGATTTCCTAAGGAGCAATGACCGGTGAAGTAGAACTAGCAAGGTTGAAAGAGTATCGTATGGCTAGTTTATGATAATCTTGAACGGAATAAGAATATGCATTGTTTTTGCTGTTTCTAGAAAGAGACTACCAATAATAATCAAATTAATGATGTACCTCAAGTATCTTCAGAAGACGAGGATGCGAGTCGACATGATTCCGAGTAAGGTGAAGAGGATAATGACTCCAATCGCAATAACAACAATTCTAACTTCCGCAATGGTTCGTGGAGCATCCAAGTAAGTGTTCATCTTGTATTATCTTCATAATAGCATAAAACTGTCCCCCAATGGTGGAATGGATGAAAATTTATGTGAATGAATGAAGAATTTCGTTATAGTTTGTTGTCAGAAAAAATTCAGATTTAGGGTCTTTATTGAAAACGTTGTAAAATTTTCATACGAAGTCTGTTTTCGATGATCTATACCAACTTTTTATGCCAAGGAGGTTAGCTATCTTCTGATAAGTAAGGATTTGAGTTTTGAGTTCATTCTGGGCCTCAAAAATGCGAAATTTGCAAAAGTCCGGAATAATCCAGAAATTTTTCAGCTACGACTTAGTTGAATGTTTTAATCATATCTCTTATATCGTTTATCCAATTTATGTGAATTTTTTATATATTATAGAGGACATCCATACAAAGATATTTGTATACGACCCGTCCTTTAATTCCTCACCAGCTACTCCCAGCTCTCCGTTTTGTACATGACATAGTAGAATTGTTTCTGATGGGCTTGTTGCAAAACGCCCTTTTTAGGTCTTTACACCATTTTCTTGTGTCATGTATGGTTGATAGAGGAGATTCACGTTATCGATATACTTGTATTCTGAATTTCCTAATTGGTGCTCAATTTTGATGCTTGCAACACCATCCCTCTTTTCAGGTGGTAGAAATATCATCTCTTGAACTTGCTTCGTGAATGATGATTCTTTAAGGAGTTGATGATGCAATGACCATGGTTTATCCTAGTTGTAGAATGTCCTTCGTGATAGATGGTTAGTATAGGCGGTCCAAGTGCTGGTCACATGATCTTGGAGTGTGAAGCAGATCGTCATGGTCAGTGGACCGTCAGTCCCCAGTATTATTAAATCATTTTTCGTTATTTCTTTCTCTTTTTAGCAATCAAGGTAAAGGACTTAGTAGAAAAACCTAGGTGGTCCTAGGCAGAGATTCCTAGGTCAAAGACTTGGAGGAAGGACCTAGGTGGACATCTATCGACTGTGAAGGCTATGAATCCCGTCTAAAAATTCTACTTTCATATCGTTCACTCTGGAAGTTTTGAAAACTTCATACAATATCGGAATTTGGTGATTAGCCCCAATTTTTGAAGATAAGAGGCTAGTCTATCATTTGAAAAAAGAATCACTCAATTCGGAGTTATCTAGGTCAGTAAACTATGCTGCACATTTGTAATTTGTAATCCCGTGCAATTTTTTCTTCTTCCAGATTCTATAGACTTGAGTGTAAAGACCATATCTCCCAGCTCGTAGGTCTGACTGGCGCCCCCTTTTGGTATGTTGTAGAAAAGATATAGATGAACATCTTTCGTTAAGAAAGCATTATCCCATTCCTCACCCATTAATACGTTTTTCAGAATCAATAGCCTGAAGTGTGTCGCATCCCATCGGTAGAGGTTGTAAAGACATCTTGTATAAGACTTTGACTTGTGCCCGTCCGTTGTGGAAGCTTTGGGATGGGTTTATATTAATATATTTCCTTGTCTAAACATTATGATACGAACCCTTTGTGCTTAGAGAAAATCCATCGAGTAACATTTCCCAAGTTGAGGTGATAGAGAATGAATGATTGATGAAGTTGGTCATGAGGACGTTGCTCCTGATAACATTGTTGATGCTAAGACCATGGTTGGTGTTGCTCCATAGAACATTTTAGATGCTAATACCACAGATGGTGTTGCTCCAGAGACCATTGTAGATGCTAAGACCACAGATGGTGTTGCTCCAGAGACTATTGTTGATGCCTAGTGCCAGTCTTATCTTTGATCCTCATTCAGTGATCCCCTGAAGTCGTTGCATGCTATTACTTTGATGTTAAATAGCTTCGTCAGGGAATGGATGTTGTTACGGCAGATAGTAGCAGCAACGATACAGTCTCCACCCTGGATGTGATCGGTGAGGAGAGGAAGTTTCTCAGTAGTGCGGAGGTTGTGATGTAGAGAGGTTCCATAGATGACGTCACATCAGGTTTCAATGACTTACTATGTGGGTCACACCGATTGAAATGAATTTGAATTGATCTTCCCAACAAGATCGTCCCCAAGTGCAACCCAGAGGTGTTCATTCATTTGACAGAAAGATATATGTTGAAAGGCTTCGTGACATCCATGGATAAATGACGTTGCATCTGCAGGAGTCTTGTCACGAGTTGCATTCTGATCGACTGGGTCCTAAATCAGTGTATGTAGTCATCAGGATACTCGTCATCTCAAGGAACAAAGGTGTTGGTGCTGATGAAGTGGCATTTGACCCATTCATCTATATAAGTTGATATGATGGCTCTTTGACGAATGTGTTGGCTCTTTGAAAATTTTCTTTGCATTCCATGCGTGAGTGCGTGCTGGAAATTCCTCATGACGGTTCTGAGTGCGGAACCTTTAGACATACGATTCTATGTCCTCTCCGGGATCCTACTTTAACTCCATAAGAGTTCGAAATTCCTCCAAGTATCATGAGGATATATCTTCTACCAAGTCATATGGTTAGGATTTTCTTTATCAGAGAGGTATGACGATCAAGGTGTTTTGTCAGCAATTACCCTGTCAACGTGTATCCATGGTCGTCCAAGGATCATGTCATATCCTGGGTCTTTCTTGATTATGTAAAACTGAGTTTCTGTCTAGGTAAAGCCCATCTTCATCTACAGAGTGATGTGTCCATAGGCATTCTTGGACTTTCCTTCATGGTCCCTGATTGATACAAGAGCATGAGTAGCCTCTTGTCAAGTGATTCCAGCGGCTCGAAGTGTCTTGAGAGGGATGATATTGATGGTGGTGCCAACATCGATTAGAGTTCTTCCAAAATCATTGCCTTTGAGATTGACTGTGGCGAGCAGTCCCCAGTTGTACAACTCTTTTTCTGGGACTGGTGATTCAGGAGGTACTTTTGGGAAAGATAAGCGCTTTCCTGACACAACATGGTTGAGCACGGTGAAAATATCTTTCCTTTTTGATTTCGATAGGTAGAGCAACTCACATAGATGGTTTATCAAAGATTGAACTGCTTCGTTAACTGGTTCTTCAGAACAAGTGAATGCTCTGACTGGAAGAGGGTTTATGTGTACTCCTTCAGTCCCCAAGTGGTGTTTACTAGATTCAACCTTTCTCTGAAGATGAGCTTCAGACCATTGCAGTCAGTTGTTGGGTGATTGACAAATCGGCGGAAGCGGCAGTACTTAGGATCTCCCATCTCCTCTTCAGTCGGTGGTCGTATGGCAGGGGGTAACTTGATTTCACCATCTTGATTCATACTTCCAGTAACTCAATTACTTCTTCCATGTGAAGAGAAAAGTTTTGGACCGCCTGAGCATCTCTCGTATGTTGTTGTTGTTGTTGTTGTTGCCGTTGAGACGTAACTGGTGCAGCTCGGGATTGATTTTCTCTTTGCGGCATTTGTCCTTGCTATGTTGGAGCTGGTCCTGGTGCTGCACGTTTGGGTTGTTACGTCTCTGGAGGGGAGGATTTCCTTTTGCTTCCTTCAGTAACAACGTTTACAGAAGGTCGAAGGTTGTATTACTTGTTGATGAGACGACGGTTGCAGCGAGTCTCATGCGGATCTTCGACTTTGATAGGTTTGGCTCTTTCCAGCAAGGCAGGTGCCTTGGTAGAGAGCATTTGGCTACTTCGTGAAGTTTTGAAAAGGTTTGGAAGCGTAGGTTTTCCAATAATGTTTTGTTGACAGGAATCATCCCATTGATGCATAATTCCACAAGTTGTTGTTCAGTGGCGTCATGGAAATCCAAGGCTTGGACTCTGAACCTTTTCACATAAACATTGGGATGCTCGTTGATCCTCTAGAAACAAAGAAGTATTTCTCTCTGGGAAGAGGAATCCTTTGCATTTCAGGGGGATAAGAGGGTTGGTGTTGATGGACTGTATATGAATTCTCCTTTCCGCTAGTTTGGAGAAGTCGCTCCAAATCTTCGCGAGTGACAAAGTTGGGTTGACGATCAGCGAGAATACGAACTTCATCACCCTCTTAAGCGTGACCCCTCGAAGTATTTGCATCAACTGTTACTTCAGAAGTATTTCTAGTTTGTTCTGCTGGTGATAATTTCTCTGTAATGGTATTAAGGAAAATGATGACCTCCTTCTGAGTTGTAGCCATCTCTGCTTGAGTCTTGGAAAGGGTTCATTGCGTCTGCATCAACAAGATCATGGTAGGAGGAGTCTCGGCATCTCTGGTATCTTCAACATGTTTACCAAAAGGAGGAGGAGTGATATTGTCGACATTGGTAACCTGAGGAGTGTTACCTGGAGTACCAGTGCTGATACTAGCAGAATTAACGTTGGGGTTGGCTACTGAACCCGACCTAAGATAAACCATTTCGAAATTAAAAAAATCGACGAATTTGAGAAATTAATTCTACAAATAAGAGATTCATCTCCTATTGTGGTCGCCAAAATATTTGTTGGTAAAAACGATTAAAGGGTAAAAAGGGGAAAATGATAGAATTGGCTCTTGCTAGTCAAAGCAAGTCATTCAAAGAGCAAATCGATTTAAGAGTAAATATTTTAAACACCAAATATTTGTACTGTATAAGTACTTTTAATATTCGAGAGATCAATCTGTACGAAGTTGGCCTAAATCTAGAAATGACCGTTCCAATTTCGCTTCGGTCACAAAGGAAGGAGAATGGTTGATCTGTAGGGAGGGAAGCAGAGAAAGTATTGAGATCAATGATATTGAATGTCAATGGTGATGAGATCTGTTGAACTGTTGTGAAGACGAAAGCGAGATTTCTGAGAATCTCTAAGAAGATAGCTCTGCGATCATTCAAGTGTTGTTGAGATAAAACTCTTGTGTCATTTTCGATAGGTTGAAGAACCTATTTATAAAAGTGGAAGTTAACACATTGATCTCGTAAGTGGTGACAGTTGCAGAGGATTGGGAGAGTAAAGAAGTGGAGATCATGGTGAAAAGTGACTCCATTATGTTAGTGGGACTTGACAGTTGTACGACCAGTATTCCATTCACTCTTTCAATTGCCGACACAACTTTTATATTTTCTCGTCGTGGGTGTATGGTTACACCGCACGTGATGTAGGCTACCATACCAAAACCTTAGTGAATATCCCCCCATGTGACTGTGGATATCTCAAACATGGTTTGAGTCTATTTTAGAGACGTGTATTATTTGGTCAGTTGTTGACCTAGCTAGACTGTTAGTCTTAGCATATTGATGAGTCTATCATGTTGTTGAGTCTAGCTTGTTGCTGAGACTAGCATATTGTTGAGAATAGCATACTGCTGAGTCTAGCATATTGATGAGTCTAACACAATGATGCTTAATACACCATTGTGTTTGAGAGTCTGATTGATATTGACATTGGTAGTTGAAGCATATCATTTTTCCAGCTGAGACAACAATGTACTTATATGATTTTTATGAAGTTGTGCGAGTGGTAATATTACTTGAATATTAGTCTTGTGTGAGCGTTGGGTTTTCTCGAGTACTAAATTCATGTGAGCGCTAAGCTCGTGTAAATACTAGGCTTATGTAAGCGCTAGCGTTAGTAATTATGAAATAATTTTAATTTCTTCTTAATGTGAATAACAAAGTAGAGAAATTCAGAGCATTGCTGGTAGCAATACCAATCGAGAAGTGATAGAGAGACTAAACAAAATTAGTGGGATAGAGGGAACGACCAAGGTTGGTAGGGTAGAGGGACCGACAAAGGTGGTATAGAGGGACCGACCAAGGTGGTAGCACGGGTTTAGTGAGAGAACAGACTTGGTAGTCGCGACTCCATGCTTCGTATGTCATATGTAGGACCTTGCCATATGCATGACCTCGTTGTGCGCAGCTATTTAGGAGGGCAAAAGAGTTTTAAGAAGATTAGGAAACCCTAAAAAAAAAGTAGGGACCAATCATGGCCGGCCGGCCAGTTGGCGCCGGTCCCACAACTCCTTTTTTTATTAATATTTTTAGTCCCTCCTTTTGTTTGCTCTTCTCAGTTACTTGCCCTTCTTAGCTATATGCTCTTCGCAGCTACATGCTTCAAAGACCATTATCGTTATTCACACCCATAGGTATTAGCCCCTTATGTCCAAAATTTCATACGTGACGTACTTTAGTAAAAATGTTGTAGATTCTTCATATAATGTCCGTTTTCGATGATCAACCCAAATTCAGAATCGGACAATCCCTGGCTATCTCCGGGCGCGAAAGGATTTAGGTTTTGAAATCATTTTGGTTGTTTAACGGAGCAAACAGGAACCCTCCAGCTGAAATTCTCAGCTTGTAGTTCATGTAGGTTTTAGGCCATATCTCTTAGACCGTTACTCGGAATATGATGCCGTTTTAGTATGTCGTAGTAGACATATAGGGGATCATATGTCGTCTAAAACATTTTTCCCCATTCTACACCCATTGCCACGTTTTTGCAAGGTGATTATGATGATGCGTCAGAAATTGGGTATTAACCAAAATTAGGGTTTTGTTGTATTTCGACCGATGTTGGGATTTTTAATGCGACCAATATTGGGAACATGTTATTCAAGCCTGACCAATCATTATTGGAGCTTTAGCTTTGCATTTAGCACGAAAGTGACTTAGTGTATACACGATTATGTGATGTTTTTTTCTCCGACTTAGTGTATCCGTGTGCAGCTTGTTATGCATTATGATAAATCAATATTATTCAATTAGAGTTTGAATATTGATGTAAAAGTCACTCTAAATATTCTACCATGGAATATAAAGAGGAATTAAGTTGATCTATACTAGTAGGCAATCTATCTAGGAGCATTGACATCCACTCAAGAACAAAGAGGTGTTCTGGATGTTTATTCTGTATAGTCAGAAATCATATGGGAAAAAGTTGTGATCAGCACCAGTGACATTATGAGGACAATGTTTCTCTATACTAGTGATTAATTCGTCTAGAAGCTTTCATATTATTGTAGAGGAGTAAGCATTGAATTGTAAAATACTAATGTTGTATGTAGAATATTGAAAGCTCAGTCGGGTGAGGCTCTAATATTATATGTGTATTTTCAGAGAGAGAGTACATGATCAGTATGAGACGCCTAGTACGTGTGTTTGATATTTCATTCTCCTGCGGAATATAAAATATGAATTTTATGTTTTTGACGCCGGGTCAGTAGCGTATATAAAATTCCATTTTTCTACGCTTCTACAGCTAAACAGAGGCGACTTTACTATTTTACCCTTTGTTAAAAATCCATCATCTACAAGGATATATCAATATGTAATGCGATACAAAGAACAACATAAAGATCTATAAAACTAGAACCAGTAAACTTCATCCCAAGGAACCCAAGAACTAACACAATGTTACATTTGACAACATAAAAAAACATAAAGATCTATAAAACTTAAAGATCTTAAACCAAAGTCAAATTCGCAATAGATTGAGAAATATTTACACTAGAATAAAATGTCTCAACATAACTCAATCCAACAGTATAACACTCTAAGTATTAGGGCAGTTTGTATATAAAACCAATAATTACTTACCTAAATCCGAGCAGTTTGTTATTTTCCAGTCAAATTTCACACTAAATATCTATCCATCTTCCTCAAAGTCACTTATCTTTTGTTCTTCAACAAATATATTCATCTACCACTAGCTTTCACTATACTTAGTTGTATATCATTCAACCAATTCCAAATCAAAACAAAAAAATTACAAACACAAAACCTCTCCATTCAAAATAAACATCGCAAAAGACGGAATCGCCATTTTCTACCAGTAGAAATCACGATATACAAGGTCTGAAAATCAACCAATTTGAACAATTTATAAACTAAACCCTAAAAAGAAAATCATAAGAAAAAATTGAGAAGAAACCCTAAACAGCGATAAAAAAAAACAATCTACCAAATACAAAAGAATTGAGCTTGAATTAGCTTTAAATCATCTCTTCCAGCAGCTCTCGGTATTGGATTCATTTGAGCGATTGATGAACCAGAAAGATCAAAGAAATAAAAATTCATTCACTATCTCTCGTTCTCTCTTTCTCTCTCTAGATTATAGACAATTGGGTAATTTTGGCATTTATAAAAAATGTATTATAGAGTCCCACACGTGTTTGGTCCTATGAATAATTTTATTAGTCCAAAAACATGTTTTTGGACCACCGGTTAAATTGTCTCTAATAGGTGGATTAATCACTAAACGGATCCTCTAGAATGGATTAACTAGCAATTCCTAGTTAGTATAATGTATATATTTTCTTCTAATTTTATCTGGACTGGGACTACATATTCAAGTATTTCGATCTTGTCACCGGTTCTCTATAGTTAATAATATTAATATCTGAAATTTAAATATGTTAGTGTACTTGTTTATTTTCGAACCCTATTATTGGGGTAGCAGCCCCAAGCTTTTAAGGGCTTACAAGATGATAAAATAGGATCATCTTGTAACAAACCCAAAAATTCATTATCTTACTATTTTTTATAATGCTTAGAGTGTCCTAGATTAATTAATGATAATGAAATTAATTAACCACACTAATTTAGGATTAGTGATTAGATTAGATTTATATTTTGAAATCAAAACTTTTTTTTTTCTGATTTAGAGGAGAAGTGATTTTTTTTTGAATTTTTTTTAAACCCCTAGAAAAATATGAAGAAACATATGTTCAAAATAGCCATGAACACTGATAGACACATTTTAGTGTCTAATTTGCACCTTAGTTTCTATT
>JAJJMC010003761.1:12295279-12410757 GCA_023531435.1 Papaver californicum | reverse complement strand
AAGTTCGAGAATCGAACCTTTATTTACCACTTCTAAAATTACATCAAACACCTCTAACTTAAGTCTCATTATAATTTTGTGGTTTCTAATCCGTTAAATTACGCAAAAAATTTAGAATTTTTCCAGTATAAACGACTAGGAAATAAAGAACTCCCAGCCGAAAAGACAGATACAACTAGGAAATCCTAACTGTAAACACCTACTTACGGCTGGGTATTCTTATTTTTCCAACTGTATACTTTCTTTACTGCTGGAAAATATAGAAGTCCTAGCCGAAAGTACTTGTTATGGCTGGGAAAACCTAGTCGTAACCAAAACTCTGGATTTTTTTTTGTTGTGATTATTAGAACTTTTTACGATTGGGTATTCTTATTTCCCAACTGTATACTTTCTTTGCGGCTGAAAAATAAAGAACTTCCAACCGAAAGTACTTGTTACGACTAGGAAAACCTAGACGTAACCAAACCTCTGTGTTTTTTTTTTGTGATTATCAGAACTATTTACGGTTGAGAAATAAAGAACTCTCAGTCGAAAGTACTTGTTATGGTTGGGAAAACCTAGTCGTAACCCAACCGTATACCTTTTTTACGGTTAAGAATTCCTATTTTCCCAGCCGTAATAGCTGATTTATGGTTGGGAAAATAAGAACTCCCAGTCGTAAATAGTTTCAGAAACCTAATTTTAAACCATAACTTCATCGAATCTTACCTTTTAACCAATCAAAAGCAAAAATAAAAGGTGAAAACCGACGATTAATCATCGTTGAAAAAAAGAGAGGAAAAAGGACGATGCGATGGAGAAGAAGAAGAAAGGAAAAATAGTAATGGATTTAAGTTTCTTTTTTATGATCATCATCACGATGAAATTATGATCATTATGTTCTTCATGATTTATGAAGGAGAAGAGAAAGAGAAAAATAATAGATTTTTTTTATATATAAATAATTAGATTTGGATATATTTATAGGACAAGGATATTTTTAACTTTTTATATGAATTAGGTCCCCTATCTATATTTAGGATAATTAAATCCGTTTTTATCATTTAGCGAGCTCCAAAAATCCCCCCTTACAGCCCCAAGGGTTCTTATTTTCAACAATTGTTATTTGTTATGAGTTAGCTCCAGGCGGAGACAATTATCTGTTCTTAGTAACTTTCATTGTTGATGCAAGGAAGGAATTCCATTTATGATTTTAGTAACTTACACTCATTTGTCTTTTCATTTTTAATCTTTGTTTCCTAAAAAATACCAGGTTAATCAGTTTAAGTAGATTACTTGTATTAAAATGCGAGATATCTTTCTTTTCTCTTCTCGCAGAAAACGATTAAGGGTTATGTACATGTTGCACTCAGGGATCGTCAGCTGGTCGAAGAGCACTATGAGGCGCCATCTCTCCCCAACCGGTTTGTGGATTTGGATGAAATCGATGATCTATATATTTATTAGAAGGAAATGATGCAGCGCTATTGGATGGCACACGTAAGCTTTGATGGTGACTATTGTGTGCTTACTATTGGGTACGACGAAGAGGATGATGACGACTTGAGTCAGCTGGCTACAAGCCTATTTTCTGTTACGAGAAGAAACCCTGATCTAGATGATCCCGGAGAAGTTTCGAAATTATTCATAGGTTTATTGATATTTACGAGGTTCTCCCTTATCCAAAGACGAATCTCTATTTTGGTAAGACCTAAGGCTCAAAAATCACATTTAAAATGATATTTTTTTTTGTCATTCTTTCTAATTCTTTCTTAAAAATGTGATTGCTTTACAGTTGGTGACGAGTTAATTGGAGAAGTGAGAGCTCTTTTTGGTGAGGTTGTTGCAGTAGTTCGATACAGAGTCTCGGTCGAAGAAGATAGTTCTTCTGATGATGACGACGTTGCTGATGATGATGACGTTGCTGCTTCCGATCCCGAAGATAGTTCTTCTTCTGATGATGACGTTACTTCTTCATCTTCCAATGATGATTAAGATGTCAGATCTGATGATAGCATATATACATTTCTCCAACATCTATTTTCTGCCGTTTAAGATGTTCCACATTTCTTCATTTCCTTTTTGTTACTGCACTTGAGATATATATTTGAAACCTCTTTTTGTGTAGAAGTTAACGACTTAGTGATGGATACAATCTTCTTCAACATTTTCATTTACTACATCTTTGACTTTCAATTTTCTTTTCTTTTTTTTTTCTTTTTTTTTTTGAGTACGGTAACTCCTCTCATGTGATTGCGTTATGTATATATAATAACCTTCCAAGGAAAGATTTCATGTGTTTCATTTTGAAACTTTAAATCGTCCACGATGGTAACGGGCTAAGGAAACCAATGTAATAACATTAAATTATTATGCTTTATTAGAATTAGATTTATCATTGGATTTATCTTCAATTATTTTTGCAGTCCTTTAAAAATTTTTGAGTGATTTTGTTGTATTCTTTTTTTTTTATTTTAATTTTAACATCAAAGTATATTATATAAAACGCAACATATTATCCTATATTATGAAAATAATTTGAATTAAAAATAAAATATCTAGATATTTGTTATTATAGAAAAATAATCTGCACACTTATTTTTTAAATTTAAAATTAAAAAATTAGTGTAGGTACATGTTAGTTTTTCCAACCAAACAACATGCCACATTCACCCTTTTAAAAATATTTATCAATATCTAATAAATCTTTTTTCAAGATTTGATTTGATATTGTGTTTTTAATGCATGAGAAATATTTTTAAAATTAAGTTAATATTAATATATATAATAAATATGTTAAGATAATATGAATACACTATCGAGTTTTGGTATGATTTGTGTGCTTAATTTTTTAATACTTATATACTAACAAATATACTATTAGCTAATATTTCTAGCAAAACGGAAACCGTAAAGCAAAAAAATAAATAAAAGAAATCATATTATAAAAATTTTATGTATAGAATGGATTTAATATAATATTTTTCTTTAAAACTTTGAAAGTGGAAAGATTCGTAAATATATAAACAAATTATGGTTTTTGTAAAGCCTAATATTGAAAATTGTTCAGGATTTTAAGAGGAATTTGATTTTTTAATTTGTATGTTTCAATATATTAATAACTTATTGATTTATCGATAAATTAATATTTTGCTAAATTGATAAAATTCAGTAGTCCCAATACTATTAATTTATCAAAATTTTACGGTAAATGGTATTTAAGGAGTGAAGCCCCGCCCATGTAATTTTGTCCCACTATTTTTGAGAAGAAGCTCTTGGTCGAGGAGCTCATTTTATCGTCGTTTTAGTTTGTTGTTTCTCTTCCTAATCTCATATGTTTTATGTTAATCATCGATTAGTGGTATCTGTTCGGTAATTGTTGTATGTTCATAATCATGTTTTACCTAGTTTTTGTCATTGAAATTAACGTTGTAAGTGATATGGTAAGTTTTTGGTGGTGGTGTTGCTGGTTAATAGTGGTGGTGGTTGGTAATGGTGTTGTTGATAGTGATGGTAGTGTTGGTCGGTGGTGGTGTTTGCTGGTTGGTGGTGGTGGGATAGTGGTGGTGTTGGTATTGGTTGTGGTTGTGGTGTTGGTTGTTGGTGGTGCTGGTTGGTGGTGGTAATGGTGGTTGTGGTGCTGATGCTAATGGTGGTGCTGGTTGGTGGCAGTGGAGTAGTGTTGGTACTGGTGGTGGAGATGGTGTTGGTGGATAACAGTAGAGGTGCTAGTTGGTGATGGTAATGGTGGTGGCGATGGTGGTGCTTGTAGTTGTTGGTGGTGGTGGTGGTGGTGGTGGTTGGTGAAGGTGGGGTGATGCTGGTATTGGTGATGGCGGTGATACTTGTGGCGATGACAGTGGTGGTGGTGCCGCTGATTGATGGTTGGTGTTGGTTGGTGGTGGTGGGTTGGTGTTGGTAGTATTAGAAAAGAATTAAATTGGGGATGAGGATGGGGTTGTTTTTTGGTTTTGTTGAGATAATTTAAACTAAAAGGTTAATTTGGACATGTTATGTTAAATGAGGTTTTTGTGGAACTTTTGTTTTGATGGGGTTTTTGTGGATGGATGATGACATCTTTAGGGCTGCAACCCACAAACTACTTACAAAATGGTATACCTTTAATTAATATTACAAAATGATCTTTTTCCATCTGATTTAACACTTTTGAAAAAAAACGTTGTTGTCTTTTCCCAAAATACCCTCCTTTATTTAACTCAAGTGATTGAGGTGGTGGCAATGAAGTGGTGGTGGTGGAAGCTTCGCTAACCCCCGGAGGGGAACGGTGAACCCTTTGGGTGAATGCAATGTAACGATCCTGAACCGGGCTGGAATTCGCTAAACACTAGAGGGGAAGCGGTGAACCCTAGAGGGTGAATGCCATGTAACGATCTTGAATCCAATATTTAGGGACAATTAGGTAATTACTTCGTCAAATTTAACTATAAATAATTACATAACTTTCTAGTTAATGGACAAATGACCATTTTGCAAAGAGTTTATAACAATGTGACTCTTTTGTGAACTTGATTAAAAAAGTGTGACTGTTTTGGATAATATCCTTATTTTCTTTAAAGAAAATATACGGGTATTCTAATAGAGGAAAATTTCGGTGCATAGGTGGTCCCGAATAAGTTTGGTCCATGATGAATAAGGGAGTTTAGTTTGGTCCATTTAAAAATGTTAAAATAGTTAAAATATTATTTTCCTTATCTTCGAAAAATATTATAAACCTTAGAACATCTCCGACAGAGGGAATTCATCCTCAATCTTCTTATTATCATATGATATTATCTTTTCTCCTACACTGTCGATCGTGTTCCTTATGTTGTATGTGTAATTCTTAAAGGAGTTTATTGACTCTTCCTTATTCTTGTGTTGTTCTCTTATATCTGACGTATTTTCTGACATTTAATTCTTTTTAACCCTTGGTATATTTGTTTTTTTAGGTTGCAAAGTGTGATAGTGTTCGAAAAGAAACTAGATAAGCTAGAAGAAATGGTTCAGCCTCGTCTATCAGATGTTATAGCTAACTAGAAGGTTATGCCGCATCGATATTTTGACTAGCAACTGATTACTTGTTGTACCGTAGTTTCTTACAATATCAAATTTGTTTCGTTAGATATATCAAAATTGCATCATATTTTTGTCGTCTAGATCGATGTGGTTCAAGATTTAAGGTAAATTCTCATTCCAATTGGGAGGTTGAAGTCGTAGGAAATGAACTAATTTACAAATATTTGCACGACTACTGAGAAATGTTATCTAATTTAAGTGATTTTTGTGATTGAGGTTGTTTTGGTCTCTTTAAACTAAATTTGATGCAAGTTAGTGGTGTATTCCAAAACAAATGCTTATCTCGACCACTCATTCTTCTCTTTTCCATCTCTAACATGTACCCAACTAATTTAACCCTACACCTATGACAGTTAGCCAAGTAAATTAACAATACACTTTAGCCATTTACAAAACTAAATTAACACTACACCTATGACATAAACTGTCTACCTGGTTTAGTGATGGAGGGAGATTTATGGAAAATAAGTCTATCATTTTATTATTATTATTAATATTTTATTAATGTTATTTTTAGTACAAAAATAATTAATTTTCGGATTTATTATTTAGAGTAATTTTAAAAGAGTCTAGAAGTCCATTTTAATAGTTTTAGTAAGTTAGGAAAGTTGCCTAAAGGTAGTAGATACCTTGGGAAACAAGTTTATAGGTTTTTGATAAGTGTAGGTTTTGTTTAGTAGGAGTTATCTATATAAGGAGCTCCAAAAACGAAAATCAGGGAGTTTTTAATTAATTAAAAATATTGTATTTTCATTAAACTTGTTGAGTTTATTGATTTGATTTTTATTCATAGTTGGGTTTACCCCGAAGTCTGAATACTAATCTCATATCTATAGTCGTTATTCGTAGTGAATTAATGAAGTCTAGATAACCCCGTAGATTTTAGGATATCTCTTTGAATATCAACTAATTTCTATCGATTTCTACCCATTCTACCGGTTACTTTTCAATAATTCTATTCCGATGTGATTATTATCATCTTTACACTCTTCCGATCTGCATCATCTAGTTATTTGATTTTTGCTATTTACTAAACACCTCAGAATATAACATGCATTCAAATCAAATGTATTTATGAATTAATGTCAACATCGCCTTGCGCATTTGAGAATATGATTAAATTGTAATGAAAACAACCATTCTGGTCAAAATTCTTTAAAAATCTGTACACATGGGAAACGTTTCGAACTTAAACACAATCATTTATATTGTCTAGGCTTCATATGTTTAACTTTGTATTGTTTTTGTGCGGTCAAGTGTGAGTCCAAAACAAATGCTTTTTCGAGCACTCATTCTTCTCTTCTCTAGATCTAACATATACCACCCAAATAATTTAACCCTACGCCTTCATCCTGTTAGCCAATTAAATTAACAGTACACCTCTGTTGATGGTGGGTTTTTGCTAAGGCGAAAATCGTAAAAAAAATATGTTTCTGACCCGGGCATCAGAAATATTGAACTTCAGTATATTTTCATTCTGCAAAGAATTTTAAGAATATACTAAATCATAATAGGTGTCCATGCCTGTCTCTCTCTGTATATATATAGTCATATGAATACTTCACTCGCTCGAACTCAATAAATATATATATAACCATGATTACTGTATAACTCAGTACCCATCTATGTATAAGATTCTTAGAATAACGATGGTGCTTGTTGCAATTCTCCCAGATATTCTATAATTTTTACAGAATAAATCTCAAACTTCTAGATGGATTGCCCACTAGCATAGAGCAACTTGATTCTTTAGTGCTATATTCCCTGACGTTTTATATCAATATTCAAACCCTATCTGAAGGATATTGATTTATCAAAGTGTCCATACAAACCTGTATGAAAGCACATAGCAAGCTGCACATGAACATACTTGATTGAACATCACGGTTATGTTTGCATATCAAGTTAACTTTGTATCAACTTAAAAATCTATTCAATTTTGTGCCAGGCACAGAATCAAAGCTTTAATTAGCTAGACACTACCCCTGCCAAGCTTAGGTTCATTATCTCCAATGGTTGATCGCACTAAAATCCCAAAAATTGAGGAAAATAACGAAAACCCTAATTTTAGTCATATACGATAAACGTATATAGTATTAAAGGAATTTTGACCTCCCAACTTGGCCATCCAAGTTGGTTGTCCACCCATCTTAATTTCTTGGCCGACCAACTTTGGCCAGCCAATTTGGTCAGGCATCTAACTAATGGCCGGTCAAATTTGGTCGGCCCAAACCTCTTTAAACACGTGAACGACACATGTGGAATGTCGCATATAAACAATGGACTTTTACACCCAAAAATATGTAACTTTTTTTAAGCGTTGCAGTTACTGTTGTAGCACATGAGGATGGAGCAGGAAATGTTGTTAAACGTTGCACTATGTATTATAGTTCGCTTATAGCGACTGCTACGTACAATAAACGTTGCAAAAACTATTGTAACGTGAGAGCTTGAAGCGAACAACACTTTTAAGTGTTGCAATATGTGTTGCGGTTTATATAAAAGACACATATGACTCCTTTTAAATATTGTAATGGCACAAACAATACTTCATATGTCTTAGCTCATGGAGCCTCCCAAATTCGACTTACCAAGTATGTCGTACACCAATTTCGACGGACCATATATGACTTACCATGTATAAATGACATAGTAAGCCATATTTCTATAAAATTAATTGTTATATATGACGTCCCATATATGGAATTCACAGCATACAGCTGACCATGGATGGCTCACCATAGTGTCTGACTAGAAATATCTTATTTCATGTGGCTTCATACATATGTCATACCACATATACTTGGCCACTTCAAAATTCCTAAATTATTTTATCCACTCTTTCATGGCCATCCATCACCTCTCATTAATGACATGAAATGTAGTGTTCGACCTACTCAATTAATGCCTGCATCCGGCATCACTTGCTCATCAAAGCATGTCAATACTGAATTACACATTTGAACTTTCACTGCTCACCTGAGCATCTCAGAGACTTGACATAAGTCCTAAATAAATACACATTTATTTCAGTCTGCCTGCTTTTTACGAGCCTCACTAGTATTGTCAGACTCATCAAGACTCATTATTCATGTTTAACCAGGCATGAAAAGTCATAAGTCAACTTGACTAAGCAAGTCTCGTTTGACTCCACATCAAGTAGTATTTTATACTAAAATCATACGAGACATCAAAAATGTCGCAAATGGGAGGATATTTACTAGGGTATTAATCTGGCGGTCTACGACATGCGGTGTAGCAATACACCCATTACGAGGAAGTATTTGGAATATTCGACGATTAGCAAAGTAGAGGAGTGGTGGATGTGTAACCATCTAGTCGTCCTCAAAAAGTAGGAAACGGTTTTCAACATATTATCCATCACTTCCACTTCACCACTACTTCACAACCTCCACTTCCTACGAGGTCATGGTAAACAGTTACTTCTGCTATAAATAGATTTTTCAATCAACGAAAATGAGAAGAGATAGAACACATGAAATAGACAAGAAAAGATACACAAAATACCACCTCCGAACAAGTCTACCATCTGATTTTTATAAAAGCCCAGTCATACATAAAGAATCCTTCATAGCAATACACAACTATCACACCTAACGGAGTTCGGCAATCTGATCTCAATACTTTCTCTGATTTCCTCCCTAAGACAATCCCTTCTCCTTCCTTTGTGACCGAAGCAAGACCGGAATGACCATTTCTTGGTCTAGGTCAGTCTTGTATGATTTTGATTTCTCAAATCTAAAAATACTTCCACAATACATTTGTTTTAGGGTTCAGACGTATTTTTCATCAGCTTACCCTAACTTTTTACTCTTTTCACCAGGATTCGTTTTTACCCATAAATATTTTGACGACCACAGTGGGAGATCAATCTCTCGGTTGCAAAATCAATTTCCCAATTTTCTCAATTTTCAAAATGGTTGATCTTAGTTCGAGTTCAGTAACTAACCCTAACGCCAATTTTGCTAACACTAGTGATGGTACTCATAGTGTTACTCCTCTTGCTACCAACACTGACGCTACCAACACTCCTCCTTATGGTCAGAATGCTGAAGAAGTCAGGAACACTCAGGCTCCTCCTACCATAACTGATGCAGACGCAAGAGACTCTTGCCCAAACTCAGGCGGATATAGCTACAACTCAGAAGGAGGTCCTTACCTTCCTCTAGACCCTTACAGGGAAGTTATTACCAGAGCAAGTTACGAATGCTTCCAAGGCGACTGCTGACACCAAAACTTCAAAGGGTCACACTCAAGATGATGACGAAGTTCGTGTTCTCTCTGACCGTACGCTAGAGAGGAGTCAACAACCTAATTTCGTCACCTGTGAAGATTTGGAACGACTTCTCCAAAATAACGAAAATGAGGACTCATCAATTGTCCATCAACACCAACCCCCATACCCGCCGGAAATACAAAGGATTCTTCTCCCCAAGGGATACTCCTCTCCTTTATTTTCACTACATGATGGAACTGAGAATGCTCGTGAGCATGTCTCACGCTTCCTGGAGTCATTAAGGGAGCATGAGTATAACCATGTGCTTTGTATCAGAGAATTCTCCAAATTTCTCACTAGGAGAGCATACATATGGTACAATAACATTTCTCTCAACAGTATTGCCAATTGGTGCGAGATGGTCAATGCTTTCTACAGGAAGTACTTCTTTGTATCTGAGCAAATCACCTTATCAGACTTGGGAAGGATGCTTTCTACTGGAGAATCTGCACTTCCAAACATTCTCTGAACTTCATGAGGCTGCCAAACGGTCGACCAAAATTCTACAACAACAACAACAATAATTTGTTTCAACTTTGAGATTCCGACACCGTTTCAAACCGATTCTAGCAGTATCCGACCGACCCAGACACCGATTCCGACAGATTTTGACCGATTTTAGATTCATGCGTTACCTTTGTTACTTTGTTCTTGATAAAAACATTGAGAAATGATTGGATCTCTCAATGATCCTAACACTTCTGCTAAATGCAGATTTATTAATAGGTTTGACTTTGTTTCCAAACCACAAATGGCCATTTACTGTTACGCTACCTATGCTACCTTTGATTCAGATACAAAGAACGGTTAGAATACAGTTGAAGAAGATCTCTTGTAATTTTTGAATTATCTTTGTTGTTTGTAAGAGCATTAGATCTTAGAGAACGATTCAATTGACTCAATTCTGTAACCGATCTTATATTGGGTTTTTATTTTTAATACAAGGTTTTCGGAAAAGAAAAAAAACGGAGGGAATATATATTTGGAACCCCTCCAATTTGGTAACCCCTCACCTGGCTCGGTGAAAATAATGTGTTTTTATGGGAATGGGAGGGTAAAAAACAAGCGGTTGAAAATACCCAACAGATCTTTGTTACCGGTGAATAGCTCTAGTTACAATAAATCATTGAGGCGGTACTAAATCCAAAATCCCTAAATTACTGGGAAAGAAAAAGAAAATAAATTATAAGACAGAACAAAAAGAAGAGATTTCAAATCTTTATTTCCGATAAGAAAAATATTCTCTGCAATTTTCTCGTCATCCATGGAATGAAATAGACTCTCTTGCTGCAATTTGTAAGTAATAAATTCTATCCTTAGTTCTTAGGTTTCTTGTTGTTTTACTCATTTTCATTATGAGTCGGAATCTAGTTTATTTGGAATGTAGTTTACTCCTATCAAATGTTTGATGAATTGTCTCTGTGAGTAATATTTATTATGAATTTAGAATTGTCTCTATCTCTGGAATTTGATTATTTGGGTATGATGATGCTAATTCTACTTGAAGTGTCAGTTTCGTTCTAGTTTACTTTAAACGAAAGAGGAATAGAAGATTGCACCTATTTAGAGGAATCTAGTTAGCTTTTAGAGTTAATCCTTGATTCCCATTGCACACACTGTTTGGGTACTGTTTTTCTTAGGCTAGTGTTTTAACTCCAGTATAGTGATTGAATATGTGTACTCCATCATTTTAGGTCGTCAAACATAACTTCCAAGTTTTGAATTTAATTGCACAAGGTAGTAATGTAGTTACTATTTCACTCAGAACATTCAGATTTCCAAATGTAGTGGAAACTAGAGCATCCAAATAATATACACGCAAAAAGCCATTTCTGTTTGGAGAGGTACACATGTTTTAAACTATGCAAATAATAGACCATCGTCGTATCAAAATTTGCAGTTTTTTAATTTCTTTCTTGCTGCTGAAGATGTCTATGTTTCTCGGGAATCTTGCTCCACACATCCGGTTAGAAGAAATTGGATGTGTATCCAAAGTCTGGGGCAAGCAGCATGCGACAGAAAGACAGTTATGGTTTTGTAGTTTACGAACTAAGATGTAGACACATTTATGGGGAACAAAGTCCATTAGGTGGTTAAGAAACAGTCTAGGGAGTGAAGGTACCGAGTTCTATGAACTGTTCAGGAGGAAGTTCTTAAGGAACTGAAGATTATGGTAACACGAAAGGATTGACAAGGATCATGGTCAACAAGTGTGGATATTTAGAAGGTTAGGTGTCGCACATGGAGTATCTCATCTCAAGATAATAGGTCTTCATGCTGAGGCACCCTGATAATTGTAGGCTAAGGGTTACAAAATGCTCCTCTGTCTTATTAAGGGATTCAGATCGAGTTTACCAGGTTAGGAACTGTGTGATGTAGTGACCAGTTTAGAGGGAGACGAAAGAGAACCAAATGTATAAAGATGGCCTTCCTTAAGAAGGCCACAGTCAAATGGAGAACACCCATTTTCAGGATATCACAGAAAGTAGTCCTGAAACTTAAAAACGAATCAGAACATCAAATGCTAAGAAAGAAGGAAATATGAAGTATCAGCATGATGAAAGAGAGTGTGAAATGATGAGGAAACGAAAGAAGGACAGGGAAACATAGTGAATAAATCAAGGTAGAGCTCCTTTAAATCACCTCAATGTTCTAATACACTGCATTCTGCCCACTTTTAGAAACCTTTCTTTTTCAAGACACGATCAATATCTTCCAGAAAAGATTTTGTATGTTCTAGTTTAACTTTCAGGTTGCGTATTAAAATAATCCTATTTGAGGTCTGGAAGTTCCAAGTCAAGGTCAGGCTGTCCAACATCTCGTCTCTGTTCTTCATCACTGAATCAATTCTTCCTATATTCTCAAACTAGAGCAAACGTTGATACAACTATTACCTCCTGATCCTCGAATGAAGGGTGCAGCAGGAAGGGATGAATCATTCTCGACAAAGAGAAGAGAACAACGATAGCTTCAAGAACAGGATTCATTGCAGGATTCCAGAAAAAATGTTATGTAATGAAGAAAATTTGCCTTCAGAGAATTCTAGGGAGAGGAGAAAGAAGATTGACTTTCAGAAATTCGAGTCTTGATGATGCAAGAAACACATGTACCATTGGGGACGTGGACTCCAGAGGTACTTGTTAGTTCACTGATTGAAACTTCTACAAGCCTATTGTCGCAGGAAATGCACATAGTTCTTAAACACCGTGGTCTGGAAGTGCCAGCAAAAAAACGAAAAAAACGAATCAAAGGGGACTTTAGTGTATGCATGCTTGTGCCCTCATAGGCCATCTATTACAGGTGATTAAACAACGTCCCCATATCTGTTGACAACTATAACAAACGGGTTGCTTAGGAAAGAGAATTTGGAATTGGGTTTGAAAATTAGAAGCAGCGACGGGTAAAACAAATGTTAGAGCTTAAATTTAACTTGGTTTCTCTTCTTCCTTGTTAGCATATCTTCAAGCTCTTTAGTCTCAATAGAAGGAGGATCATTTGCTTGTGACCAATACATTGTACATCCAGTTTTTTTACCAGGGTTTGTCAATGTGAAAGCATGGACAAGTTAATGTTAGGTATAAGACGTATCCACTTGTGTTTGGAGAGGTAACCCAAGTCCGTAATGCGTAAACAGATCCTACTGTTTACCAATTTCAAGAGGGTTCAATTTCACTCCCTACTCCGGTTTGAAAATAACTTAACAGGTAACATACAATGATATTTTCAGTTGACTAGCCCAGTTGGCTAATATCTGTATTGTTCAGCATGTCATGGTCCTTTTAATAGCAGTTCTTGCAGTAGAAATGTTTATATTACATCGCATGCATATTTTATAGTATCTTAAAGCTTTCCCTCTGAATAGCTGATTGAAGTGGTGTTTTTGTTCAATGCTGTGTACTAATAGCATGTGATCCCTGTTTTTACTTTCCTGGTTGTATGTTTGAGATATGGTCCAACAATGTTGTTTTGAACTTTTTATTTATTTCTCATTGATGTGGTTGTTGAGTTCTTAGATGTACAAGGCTGGTTACTTTGTTGCTGTTGTTGAGTTCTTAGATGTACTAGGCTGGTTACTTGGTCTATTGGTTTTGCTTCTTATTAGACGATAGCCCAATGGATGAAACTTTAGATGAGAATGTTAAGAACTATAACTGCCAAATTTCGGACTAATTCAAACTTGGACTTTCACGTGAGTCGACCCCACTCTGTTCGAAGAACGCAGTACATTAAAGGCTGGGTACAGCTTCTTAAACCAGTAAAGTTGGGACCTCTTATGATAAACCAGCAGCAAATGGAATTCAGACATTATCTGAATCCAGAATTAGGGTTGTTTTTAATTCCTTGCCATCTTCTTTATGTTTCTTTCTTACCTCCGAGAAAACCATATGCATAAATCTTATTGTTTTACTGATCAATTATTCAGAATATGGCAACTAACGAGAAATAGAAGGTATAAACGGCTCTAATCCCATGCTGTAGGTGCTGTGTGTGAAGTACGCGATGAATACTGAAAATATTAAGGTTGCTAAGTTTGCTTCAAGTTCTCCGTCCATCTGCAGAAATAGGAGAATCAGCGGCTGAGCTTGATCAAGAACACCGAGCAGACTCGTTAGGCGAAGATAGAGAAAGAGAATACCTGGTTCTCTGAACAGGGCTGACGTATTCTACACGTGGCAATGACAAGGTATATACATATATCCTGGTTGCATCATATGCTTTTCTTGAAAGAATGTTCATGCTACCCAACTATAAGTAATCAAAGTTTTGATAAAGTTAAACTCTTAGAAAAATTTAACTAATCTTTTTAAGTTATAACTTATAAGAAACAGGGTTGATTGACTTTGCTTATGTTTTGATGCAATTCATGATAGACCAAGAAGCTTTGATATCAAGCATATTCCACAAGAATCGATTTCGTTCTATTTATTGATAGATTACTGTACGGCATTTTATGTTGGAGGTATCTAAACAGATTATAGTTCTTGTTTCACTGAAATAAAAACTCAAAGAACGTCCACTACACGGCTTTTGGTCACAGTATACCTATCAGACGGCCATGTCAATATGGTATGCGCACTGGCCGTTTGATATAACTCCCTGTGCTTGGTATGTACGCTTATAGAATGTTCACACATTGGACTAATTTATGTTAAAATAGTTAATGGGTCTCAATAATTTCATTAATTACAATGTTCAGTCCTAGACTGTAGAATTTATTTGTAATTAAATTTCTGAAGAGTGCTAATAAAACAAGAACAGATTAATAAAGGAGACAAACACTAATGGGAAGCGTAAAAAATTCTAACCTACTAACTGTATCAATCTGTCACAACTCACATGTAGTTAATCTGTAAACTAAACTGCTTACCCATTTTAGTGTTTGCATAATTCTTTAGCAAGCTCATTAAATAGGATACACATTTTTCCTTTTTCAATTAAAAATAGTATCAATATAAAGTTGTAAAATTTGTCATAAATTTGGCAACCCTCTTTTCTCACTCTCATACAAGTATAGTAAAAATAGCCAAAAATTGTTTTTTATTGACTAAACCAAGAACTGAAACAGCTGATTTTTGGATTTTGCTTGTTCAGCTTGACATCTTTCAATCATCAAAACCAGCCGATTTTAACTTGGGACATCTCTAATGTGAAAATTACACAATGTTGAATTGTACTTAGCTTGTATATAGGTAATCCCTCAAATCCCTTTATGGGCCATAAATGTAGTTCATCTTTAAGTTTATGTTGTGATAGTGACTATAGTGTTTTAAGATGTTGGACTATTACTATTACTGTTTAGTATAGAATTTCCTTATTGCAGAAAAAACAGAATATGAATTTGATAGGGTCATGTTTCTACTTTAATATCTTACCTTAGATCATCCTTACTCCTAATAAGAACATAGTTTCTTTTAGATTAGATAGGTCTTTTGGTTAAGTTTGGCTACCAATCTTTTACCTAAACTTTGACCCCTAAAAATGGTTCATGTTAAATACGCCTTCCGTCCCTATTTAGATGAAGGGGAAGGTGTTTTCACACAAATTAAGGGAAAAAAAAAACGAGACTAAATTTTTTCCAGAAATGCCCTCAATTATATTTCCCTTTTGTTTCTAGTTTTTAGTTCCAGTCTTTAATATAGAGTTGTAAAATTATTTTAGTTGTGAATAAAAATTGTTTTTTAAATAGAGATTTTAAGAATGCCACTTAGAATTTTGAGCTTACACTATTTCCTAAGTTAGTGTATGGTATTGAGATAGGGATAAATAAGGAAAATTTAGGGGAAAATATGAAAACCTTCGTCTAATATGGGACTTATAAAATGCCATAAACCTTTATCTAAATAGGGACGGAGGGAGTATGAAACATATAGAAGTTTCGGAAGATTATTATTTTGGTTAAAACTAACATAGTTTAGGACTCTCCAGAGTCAAATTGTCTATCCGATCACCTAAAATTTGGCAGGTTTATTGTCAAATTTACTTTGCTAATTATTCAATTCTGTCCGTTCGGTGAATCAATCTTATTTTAGATCACCAATATGATTATACCTAAACAATTAGGTTTTCTTCAATAATCAATGAATGTTTTCATAAGAATTCAAGTGTTAGGTCTATATCACTTTTGGATACTATAATGTTGTTTCAGTTTCAATCTCTGTCTAGTATCTAGTAGTGCATATGAAATGCTTACTAGAGTTACAGAATTTACTGAACTCAGACCCATTTTAAGGCTATGATGATCTTTGAGTTAGATTTTACTTCTTTGTCATACTACTAATTAACATTTGAATTTGTAATAAATACATAACGATATACAGCAATTAATCTTCTCATTTATTATGAAATTGTCTAAAAAGCTGTGTTACAACGACACGGACACTGTGTCGGTGTCTTGTATCCAATACTCTACTTCGACACGACAACTTAAAAAACTAAGATGCGTGGACACGGCACACAGAATATAAGTATCATTGAATTTAGTAGTTTAACATAGATATATAACTATATCAGGTAGTGAATTTGCAAGATATATGCGTATAATATGTATGATTAATCCAAAAGACATTACATAAACTTCACTGGAGAGAAGAAGTCGGGATAAAAAGGGAGAAAGTCTAGATCAAGGTCAGTGGACAGATTTGGGACTAATATTTTGTTACTAGAGTTAAAACTTCTCATCGAATCTAGTAAAATATCTGAGTTTCCTAATATTAAGGTATTGATTTATCTTGACAGCTGAGTTGTAACTGAGTTGTATCTAATAGTGATATCTAATAGTTTAATCAAAGTTTTCTAACTGAGTTGTATCTTGAAGTATTGGAGTATTAATAGGCGTGTCCTTGTAAATACATATTGACACGACTGAATTTTTTTTAGGCGTGTCGTTGTAACACAGCTAAAAAGTCAAAAGTCAAAGGGTGTCATTCTAATTGTATTAATACTAAAGGTCCTTTTCTGTGTTGCAGGTGTCTTTTTATTGCTGCTCAAAGTCAAACCCCATTTGTCCCATTGACTTCTATTCCTACTCTCAGGTAAATCTAAAAGGCCCTACACTACTCTTTTGTGTTCTTCAAACTTTGTTAGAGAAATATGTATGAAATAGATATAGGAAGTGTTTGGTTAGGCTTAAAGAAACTTAGACTTAATCCAGAGAGAGAATAAGGAAACAGAGTAGTAATGTTTGCATTAAGTGTGAGAGATGGAGGTGGAAATAAATTTAATTTGTATTTATCATATGACGTAATACCCTCATAATTCTTCAACCGTCTCAATTACTCTTGCATTTAATTGATTTTATGGAAATCCAATCCAAAATAGTGATCCCTTCTTCTTTTCAATGCTGAAACCTAACTTCCATCCTCAACAAACAAGCCCTAATTTTTCTCCTAGCTCACTTCAATTAATTTCCACTTAATAGCACCATCCATCTGTCCTTTGTTTCTCTCTCTATCACAAGCTCATTTACACTAATTTCGTTATGAATATATAAAAATTTGATTGGAAATGAAAAGAGAAAAACCAGGGATTACAGTTACAGACATGGGTTTTGAGTTACGTTTAGTGATTTTGATTTGTTTATCTTGAAATCACTTTCTATCCACGTCTAAGATTTGGATGCATACTTTTGTTGTTATTATTTTACAGTTAGTAGATAGAAATTTATATAGGAAAAAGACCAAAGATTGCTTTAAGGTAAAGTTGATAAAAGCCTATACCAACTCTTAATGAGTATTCTCTTAATTGTTTACTTGTATACCCATGTACTCAAATTCAATACCTTCACATGCTCTCGTTTTCATTTTCATTTTCTTTTTTCAAAAATTTCTAGAGAGAGAAAGAGTTAAGAGTTGTAGAGAGAGAGAGAGAAAGAATAAGAAGTTAAGCCGTACACAACATTTGATCAGAAAATTTAGGCAGTTTAAGTCAGTTTCATTCTACAAATGTTTACAGCTAAAGAGGTAGAAAACAGAGAAACAACAGACTCTTATGACTTGGAAACTATAAAGACTTAGAAACTATAATCTGATCAAAAAAAAAAAAAAAAAGACCCACTATCTATACTGATAGTGCTGATATTCTATCATAGAAAATTAATAAAAGGAAAAAAGAAAAAAACATAAAGAAGTAGTAGAAACCCCTCCAAGACCCAAAAAGACAGAGTAGAACCTAATAACAGAGTAGAATGAGAGAGAGAGAGAAGAAGAAGGAACGATAGTAGTCAAATCAACTACTGTCTAGGAACCATGCATGGATGTCAGCATGGGTTTTTAAGCTAAATACCTAAACTTAGTTGTTGTTGTTGTTGAAGTTTCTTGTTTTCTTGGTGGTGTTATCATGGAGGAAATCAAGCAAAACAGTGCTTTTGCATTTGGGACATTTTGGATCCTCTTCAGATAACATAACATACATAAGGCAACGAGGACAACCAACTAGAACCATTGAAGTAGCTTCAGGACTGCTTGAATATCGAAGAATATCATCATTACTGTTCTCTGATGAAACACATGAACTTGGTGGTGAAGTTGGTGATGAATTACCTGACCGACGATTATGATTTGGTGATTCAACTTGTCTTGGGTTAGTGATATTGTTCACCCTAGGTGGTGATAAGTTGAGTTTCAAATCTAACCTTGGACCCTTTCCGTGTCGACTCATTCTTCTACTTTCTCTGTTTAGTAATCCCCTTTCTTGTCCTTCCCTTTTATAGTAGATCTCACCACTCTGTTAAGAAACCCAAAACAGAACAAAACAGAATTAGACCTTCTACATTTACACATAAATAAACAATGAAACAGTATTCAATCATTCATTGACTAATAAGTAGGAAACAAAACTGTAACCGGAACCAAAGAAAAATAAGCGAAATTTTTTGATTGATATGAAAATTGATCAAGAACTGATACAGGTAACATATATATTGAAAATATATGCTGTGTTACCTTGAGATCCAAGAACCTTTGCCAACCTAAAGGTAGAGGAGAAGGTTCTTCTAATTCGACAGGTATAGAAGAGAGGTCTGAATGTTGAGGTGAGGGAGGAAGATATTTTAGGGTTGAACAAAAGTTGAACTCAGCACTACTAGCACCAACAACATGAACTTGTTTTTGTTACTGTTGAAAGTGTGGTTGTTGTTGTTGTTGGAGTCGGAAGGTCATGTTATATATAAGAGAATTGAAAGGAGAGAGAGTTAAGAGAGAGAGATGGGTGTTCTTTAAAACTAAATTTATTTTATGGGGAGGGGTGGAAGGTATAAAGAAGTACAGAGAGAGAGAGAGAAAGAAAGTAGAGAGGATTGAATGTAATTGAAGGATTGGTAGAAGATGAGTTTAAATTTAGGCCAGAAATTGTATTAATTGTTGAAAAAAATCCCAAGATGTTTGCAGGAGATGGAAAATTTTGCAGTAAATATTGCAATTACAAATGCAGACCTCATTTATTCATTGCTTTGTGAGAAAAATTAAGAGTTGAAAGAAACCAAGAAGAACCCACAACAGAATATAACATGCATCATTACTAAAAATTAAACTAAGATTAATCTTTTGATTAAATATAAAGAAACACAGAAAGAAAGAACCAAGAGAAACAGAAACAGTTTGCTCTCTCTTTTTCTTTCTAAAATCTCTATATTTGCTACTACCTTTCTCTTTCTCTCTTGTTTCTTCTCTGAGAGGTTGTGTTTGTGTTTTTTGGTTATTTTGAAACCCTATTTATACTTCTCTCGCATAGCTCTGTTTTGTTCTTTTTTGGAAAATCAATATTGTTTTGCATGAAATTGTCATAATTTGCAAAATGAAATTATGTTTCATTTACATTAGAACCACTTTCTACTCTGTTCTGGTTCCCAGTAAATGTAACTTTTTACATGTTTTACAGGTAAATTACTCATAGTTTGTGAAGTAACATGAAATGTATTATATGTGAAAAAAATTCTGTTTAGTCTGACAATTCAGAATCATCTCAAATCTCTGAAATGCTCTCTTCATGTAATATATATTTTTGTAGACATTCAAATATCTGTATACAATATAAAACTAATTTAGTATAATTTTTGATACATTAAAATAACTCTGGACCCTAATCTCCAAAAACCAGTTTATAGCTTGTTTAAGAGTAGCACGTGCACTCTATATGTTAGTACTATACAAAATTAGAGAAACGTAATTATGTTTATGATATGATAATGCAAATTAGATCTTCTCTCATGATCAAGTTTTGATCATGAGAAATAAATTGAATATGTTGAAAGTGAATCATATACACTACTAGAGGGTTGAAGTTGTATCGATGGAGCACGACCGTCTTATTTAAAAATTGAACTCCAGGGTTGCAGTTGTATCGATGAACCACGACCTTGTTGGAACGCCTTTCTGATATAGGTATATGTATAAATACAGAAACTAATGTATTATATTCCCTACCGTGTGAAACTAATGTTTTTATATAAATTAAGAAAAAATAAAGAGACTAAAAATTTTCCATAAATATCCTTAATTATATTTTCTATTGCTCCTAGTTTTTAACGGTCTTTAATATAGAGTTACAAAATTATTTTAATTATAAATAAAAATTATATTTTAAATAAATATTTTATGAATGTCATTTAAAATTTTAAGCTTACATTATTTTCTAAATTAATGTATGATATTGAGATAGGAACAAATTAGGAAAATTTAAAAAAAATATGAAAACTATTACGAAACTTATAAATGTTATAAACCTTCGTCTAAATAAAGACGAAGAGAGTACAGTCTTTTACTCTTGGTGCGTTTTCTTTTATCCTGATATCCGTATATATAAAAATTGGTAGGGTGTTTTTGTATATATGAAAATTGTAAAAATTGGTAGGGTGTTTTTGTATATATGAAAATTGGTAGGGTGTTTCCGGAGATAATGACTGAACCCTTTTTGAGCTTAATCTACGCCAATATAGATAACCGACAAAAAAATATTTAGGAGATAGTTTTTCGTAATTCATGATTACATAGTACATGATTTGCCTCCTACAAACCAACTAGGAATTGCATGGTGGGTTGCATTTGTTTGCAGTATTGGTAAATTATAGAAATCAAGTAATGCGAATGCAGTATGCAACTATGCACCATTATCTCACCCTCAAATAAATGCAAAATCAATGAGAATCTAAGTTTTTTAAATCAAATTGGGCCGATACGTTTAACAATGTATGAATTCTACGTGGCAAGAGAATTCTTTGACCTTGTTTATAATGGATACTCATGGCGGCTAATTTTGGGCAATTTACATTAGTTTCACATCAGCTTAATTTATCATGATTTAGCTGATAAATCATTTTTTTCTCCCCCCCTCATTTATCAACTAACAAACGTCAAATTAATAACCGTTTTCACAGCTGCTATATAGTTTGTAACAGTTACGTTTTCATCCATTTACCACCCTTCTATTTTTTGATGCACAATTTGTCAAACCACAGAATTTCAGAGTTCCCAACCAATTCTACAACTGCCTCCTTTGCGCCTTATTTTGTAGTACATCTTCTGTACCCATTGAATTTGACCTAGATTTTGTTAGCACCATTTAAATGTAGGAGCAAAAGTCAACCGTATAAGTAACTGATAGCCGTTAGATGCATATGATAAATCTTATCGGCTTTATGAAATACCAAGCCCATGGTTACAGCTATCACTCTTATTACTTGAGCTAAACCCTAATTAATACTCGTATTTCTCAGCTAGTAGTAAATTGAGCAAAACTATACTGTCAATAAATTGGGGTTTAATGATGCCAGCAAAGGGCCAAGTACCATTAGTGTTCTTCATTTATTCCATCATATTGCTGGTCAAGAGATATAACTACACATTATTCCTTAACCATGGATTATAACCCCACAAACCCCTACCTAGTATTACAAAAAACCCATCCAAAAAAAATATAGACAAAAATCTCATTTTTCACAAACTATCTAAATTATCCTTTAGATTAATTCAATCCAACAAAAACAAAAATCAACCTCACCTTTAATCTCTATTCTCACTTATCACCAACACTACCAGCACCAACTCATAACCACCACCAGACAGCAACATCACCACCACCACCACCAGACAGTAACATCACCACCAACCAGCACCATCAACGAGCACCGCCACCACCACCTGGTCCACCACCAATGAGCACCACCACCAACCACCACCACCAGCAACCAGAACCAGAACCAACACCAACCACCAACACCAACACTACTGCCACCACCAACACCAACACCAACACCAACACCAACACCAGCACTATCCCACCACCACCAACCAGCAAACGCCACCACCGACCAACACTATCATCAACACCACCACCACAAAACGCAACACCGCCATCAAAAACTTACCATATTACTAAAACATTGGTTTCAACAATAAAAATAGGCATAAAAATGATGAAACCAAATTTGGTTTCAACATAAAATTGTCATTTCACCAACACAACTTCAACGAAGAAACCAAATGCACCAAACTGAATAAACTAGGAAAAAATTAATTGAAACCAAATTTGGTTTCAACATAAATGTATTGTTTCACCACTAAAACTTTTGTTTTCATGATAAAAAATAAGCAAAAATCAGATGAAACCAAATTTGGTTTCAACAAAACTTACTGTTTTCACCAACAAAAACATTGGTTTCAACGTTGTTTAGTTTTTGTAAAATTTGATAAAACCAAATTTGGTTCATCATTTTTCTGACATTTCACCAACACAAACATTGGTTTCAACGTTGTTTAGTTTTTGTAAAATTTGATGAAACCAATTTTGGTTTCATCATTTTTCTGACATTTCACCAACACAAACGTTAATTTCGAGAAATGATGATGTATCACTATTTTTCGATGATGATTTTCGACGATGATGATCTGGAGATATTGATGGAGTTTGTAGTGGATATAAGGAGGAGGAGGTGGATTCCGAGGTGTTGTTGATCGAAAATCATAACATGTAGTGAGTTTGGTGGTGGTGTAGGAGAAAAAGAAGGAGATGTTGGTGGGGAAGGAGGAGGCAGAGGTGATGTTGGTGGAGGATCTGGACATGGTGGATGGTTTGGTGGTGGCAGAGTTGTTGTTGTTGGTGGATCTGAGCATAGAAGTATGAGAAAAAAAAGGAGGTGTTTGTGGGAGAGGAGGAGGAAGAGACGAAGGTGTTGTTGGTGGATGATTTGAAAATCGTAGTGAGTTTGCTGGTGATAGAACTACTGTTGCTGGTGGTGGGGAGAAGGACAAGTCTATGGAAGAAGAAAAAAAAATAAAAGAAGAAAGAAAGGAAGGAAGAAAGAAAGAGTTGTATTAGAAGGGTAGTTGTGGTATTATTAAAAAATAGAAATGATCTAATTTAAACCTTTTTTAAAATTTGGGGTTTTTATATCATTTTTGTTCAATATAGAGTTTTTGTAGATCCCAACTTATGGGTGGGTTTTTTGTCTACTAAGTTTGATCACCTTGGTGTTTTACTACTTGTTATGTTTATTTATTTCATTTCCTACCTGAACATTAACATTTTTATATTTATATTTCTTTTGAGTTGGTTTGTGTGTGTTTAATGTTTTGAGACTCATCCCAGCCCGGCCGGTCGGACCGGTGAATCGGTGATCCATCTATTTTTCTGGGTTGGTTCATAATTGACCCAAATTTTTTCTCAACTTGTAAACCAGGTGACCCAGCCTGTCCGACCAGTGAACCGGATGATCCAGTACGGTCCAAACTGGTTCAACCCATTAACATTTGAATATTTATAAAAAATTTATATAGAGAGAATCAAGCTTGTGACCTATTGAGCCAAAGCTAAAACTTCTAACCATCTTGCCTACTTATGTTACATATTATTTCTTAGGATATTTATATATTTTTTATATAAAAACTTATTTATGGGTAAATATTCCTAACTCTATTTTTTTTATTAGTTATATATTTATAATATTTTATATGCTCGATTCAGTGATCCGGATTAAATCACTGGTTGAACCATATAACTCTGATCCAATATCTTTTCTAGTTCGATATTCGGTCCAGTTCTCAGAACATTGGTGTTTAATAGGAGGTTAATTTATTAAACAACCCCAAACATATTGTTGAAAGTTAGAGGGTTACAATTTTCTGTTCTGACTCCATTAAATGTTTTTGTTATGAACAACTGAATTAGTTACCAAGCTAGCTTAATGTCAGTAACCAGTATCTTATGCTCTGTATTTTCTAAACTTTCAATTAATTTTCGATATTATCAAAGGTATTGAAGATTCGTAGTTTAGAGATTTATCTATTTCAAATTGCTAGCTTGATTGGCAATTTGAACTTCTGTTTTGTTAATTTTGTTAATTTTCATTTAGCAATAGACTCAAATTTGGCCAAAATACCTGACTCTATTGGTAATGTTTATCTCGCTTCTAAGTAACTTGCGTATGAGAAGAACTTTGTTGAAATTTGTGCCTTAGTTTTGTAACCAAATTTGGTCATACTCCATGGATATGATATTGAAGTTGGTTGACTTTTGTAAAAGGTCATCACACCCGAATTAATATTTTGGATCCCGTCAACATAAAAAACCTTTACTATTTACTTTCTTTCAAAAAAAATTTCTTCTTATTTTCCTATTTCATGATTTTAAATTTTTTTCCTTGCAAAATAAAAGATTAAAAATAATAGCTTTCCTAATTAAGGTCCATAAATGGTCTAATTAAGGTAATAAGTCAAACACAATCTTTCACAAGATTATTACTCCCTTGCTAGTAGTACTAGTACGTAGAGAATTAGTATAATAGAGAATTAATACATTCATCGCTTTACGAGAAAGTGATGCATTAACGTCTCTCATAATTTTTTTCGGTGGCGGGATGAGTCTAGTCTCTAATCTCATAATGGGGTGGGAGAGTATTTTAGTGAGAGATGTAAATGAGGGGGTGTTTAATGGTGGTATAGTGATTGAGTTTATGAAGTCAATGTTTAGAGCTGTAGACATAAATGTTTGGAATGTAATGAAATATTTATAAGATTTCCAATACCCATCACGATTTTGCTTGTGATAAATTTTTCATTGACTCACTTAATTTTTTTTTTTTTATAAAAATACATCCCCTTCCCCTAGTTCACTCCATTAATCCGTCCTTTTCATGAATGAATGAATTTATGATGAAATCTCCTCATCAAAACTGTAAGAGAGTGTAAAAATTAAGGGAACTTTTAAAGGGTTTGACTCTTTTGAGCTACTATGAGATATGTATTATTAATGGAGGTGTTTAATGTGATTTATTGTGGCTTCGTTCATTAATTAAACTTTTATTTATACTTAGTGGTTGATACGTGCTTTTGCACGCAATTCACCAAAATCATTGTTAATACGAAAATTAATTAGTTCGCCACAAATTAGGGTACTAATCAAAATTAAACGTACCATTAATCAGTAATTAAGACGTGTATTAATTTTGATAATTTATTTTTGTCTTATTACGATTAATTAGGGGTTTGTGGATACTACGTGTAAGTCTAGATTGATTAGCAATATTACCGCCCCATGTCGTGCATAAGAGCTAGATAGGGTTTTTAGTGTGTAATCGTGAATGAGGGTGATTACCGCTATAGCAGAATTATTATCCTTATCCGTACGTTATTATGTTTAATGTCAAAAAGATTATTAAAATTATAAGATTATAAGTTTTTATATTTTACTTATTATTTTTTAACATTATCTGGAGACAATTTCGTTTGCATTTTTTTTTTTAATTTTGTTTGTTACTTTCATCGTCCCAGTTTTTTTTTTGATTGAGAAGGAAGATTTACTTCGTGCACAAAGTTTTTATTGGAATTAAATAACAAAAACACAAATAAAAAAGAAAACCTACATTATTCTAAAAAGAAAAAAAAAACCCTAATTAAGTCAAAGATAAAACGCATAAGCTGGTGGGGCTTTTAGTTCAGCTTCAAGGTTTGCTTTACCAGGATTGCACCAAAGGCACTCCCACATCACCATTGAGCTTCTCGTGAAGCAACCTAGAATGAACACCATTTATTACTTTCTAACTATCTTCATTGTATCGAAGAAGGCCTGACGTTTTCAACACCCAAAAATCATAAGCATACACACCTTATCGGCCGTCATTAAAATCGGAGTCACCAACTCAATACCAAAAGAAACCCTACTAAAATTACATATGTTATCCGTCATCAACGTAAAAATATACCTTGATCGGAACAAGAAACTTCAAAAGATCAAGGTATTAAAATTACATATGTTATCCGTCATCAACGTAAAAATATACCTTGATCGGAACAGGAAACTTCAAAAGATCAAGGATGTATTTTCTTCGATAAATAAATATACCTTGATCTGAACAGGAAACTTCAATCCCTAGAAAATATTGTAGGCGTCCCAGATTTTTGAGCGAAAAACATTTTTCTAGAAATACTTTGAAGTTTGATATAGAGGTTTCATCATTACCTGTAATGATAATTTCATCATCTAACATACTAAAATATATATATCCACGATTATAGGTACAAAGTGAATAATTTGATTTGAGTTGATGAAAACATTCACATATAACATTCACCTATAAGTACAGATGAAAATGTAGTAAACCATTTTCGAGATGCTTGCTTTAAACCATATATGAATTTATTTAAGCGACATACTTGCGTGTCATCCGAACTTTCAAATCCTGGTGGCAGTTGCATGTATACCTTTCTTCCAAATCTCCTTGAAATAAAACATTATTTACATCAAGTTGATGCAGGTGCCATCCAAAAATTGCAACAAAAAAAGTAAAACTCTTACTGTTACTAATTTCGCAACAGGTGCAAAGGTTTTGTGAAAATCAATACCTTCCACTTGTGTATAACCTTCGACGACTAATCGGGTTTTATACCTTTCGATTGAGCGGCCTGGATTATATATTATTTTGTATACCCATTTACAACCAATCGTTGTTTTTCCTTTAGATAAGAATTGGTAAGGGTTGGTTTGTCCAGGTATTATTTTGTCTTGTATTTCCTTAAACATCGTATTTCTCCATACTGGAATTTTTATGGCTCGGCGATAATTAGTGGGTTCTCCAGTGACGAGAACTTTTCTGAGAAATGTCTTATGTTATATAGACATTTGACTATAAGAAAGGAAATGACTAAGAGGATATTTTGGACCCTCTAAAATACAAGTTTTCATCATTGTGCATATAAAATATAATCTTTAGATATATATGAGGATTACGATCCCTAGTGGTACGTGTTAAGATTCGCTCATTCATTTAGGATCCAATTGACATGGATTCATTTAAAGGTGATAATGACGATCCAGGAGATGTCACTAAAGAAGAATGTGACTCACCTGTGGATGTAGGAGTTGTACACTGAGTGTATTCGATCGACGAATCATGGCTAGATGTATATCTTTATGACGAAGAAGATAAATTTTTCGGAGAACTAAAAAGAGGAATTGTGACGTCTTTATTAGATTCATGTTCATGAATGTTTTATAACTCTTCTTAATATTAGTCAGGATCATCGAGTCCTTTTGATTCTGGTGATGGTGAAATCGCATTGCCATAAGAAAATGCTTGTTTATGAAATATGACATATCTTGATGTATAAATTTTCTTTGTTTGCAAATCAAAGATCTTATAAACCTTATGATTGTATCAATATCCAATAAAAATTTCTGGTTTTGCTCGGGCATCAAATTTATGAGAAGGATTTGTGTTGCGAGCAAAACATAAACAACCAAATACTCTAAAATGTGAATAATTTGGCGATGATCCGAAAAGAACTTCATGTAAAGATTTATAATTGAGTACAAGTGTGGGCATATTATTGATCAAATACCCTATGAACAAAATACATTCTCCCCAGAATTTAATGATAAGGCTGCTTGAAAACAAAGTGATCTTGCTACATTGAGTAGGTGACGGTGTTTGCGTTCTAAGACACCAGTTTGTTGTGGAGAGTATACACAACTCCGTTGATGTAAGATTTTATTTTTGAGAAACCATAGTTGTAAGTCTTTTGTCAGGAATTCGGTTCCATTATTGGAACAAAATATTTGAATCTGGGGAATATAGATTTCTCCAGATCGATACGAGATAGTACCAATTTTGGATTTATACTAATTTATCACAAAATTGAAAAAATAATATAAATATTTTTTTTCTTCAAATTTTGAATTCATCAAGAATACCCAAGTGCAACATGTATAATCATCAATAATGGTAATAAAATATTATGCACCTTTGAAAGATGGAACCGAAAACAGTCTGCCCATAAATCACAATGAATTAACTCCAAAGGAGATTTACTAGAAATACTACTTTTATTAAAAGGTAATCTTGATTGTTTTTTCATAGGACAAATCTCACACTTGCGAACACAACTAGAATCAATATAATTAAAATTACTACTCAAAAATTTAAGACGCTCCAAGGATGGATGCCCCAGACGCCAATGCCATAAATCAAATGACTCATTATTCCTAACTGAATTTATCGAACTTTCATGAAGATAATGAAGACCTCCTACTTGATTAGCTAGACCAATCTGCATTTTCTTTGCATGGTCCTGAAAAATATACAAGTTAGAAGAAAAATTCGCAGAACAACCAAGTGATCAGATGAGTTGACTAATAGATGATACAAATTTAAAATCAGGTATATGATAAACATCATTTATTTTGAGAAGAGGTGAAAATATAATTGTCCCTATGTGTTTCACACGGGTACCAGATCCATCAGGTAATGTGAACAAATAGATTTTCAGATGTAGATTTATAAGAAGAAAACAATGAAAGTAAATAACAACAATGATTTGATGCACCACTATCAACTATCCAACTTGAGTTAGATATGGTCAAAACTCTACATGCTAGATTTAGATTAACTGATGATAAAGAAGAATCAAAATTAGATGTATTTAGAATTTTACCTGCAAGATTTGCTGATGAAACCAAAGAAGAATCACCACCTTTGGAATCCATAAAAGCTTTGAACTTCATATACTCTTGATAGTCCTCAGCTATGAATGACTTTTTTGTTGCCGAAGAGTCTTTCTCGTTCCTTGTTGTGTGAGCATTGTCCCTTTTTTCTTTGGACTTTTGAGCATAATTCGGTGGGTAACCATTTAACTTGTAACATTTTCTCGAGAATAACCAATCATATTACAATGGTCACAAAATGGTCTAGGTTTTTCTTGTTAGAAGGACCTTTTGAGTATTTTGATTCACTTTTTTTATTATAAAGTGATGCACTTTCAACTTGAATGTTGGATGCTGTAGAAATATGTAATTGTTTTTCTTTATGAAAAACAAGGTTGTAAACCTTATTGATTAGTGGAAGAGGATCCATCAACAATATAATAATTTTAACGTTTGCAAATTGGTCATCAAAACCCTGTAAAAATTCCATTACCTTAGCTTTGTTGTGTTGTTCAATAATTTATTTTCCTTCTGCACAAATACATTGAGTATTGCCTACGGTAGTAGCGTCTAGTTCATCCCATAATGCCTTCATCTTTGTGGAAAACATCGATACAGATATCCCATCATTTTTTAGAGTAGAAATTGCATGTTTCAACTCAAAATTTTTGGGAGCATTAAATTGATAAAATTGACCATGGAGTTCGTTCCAAAGTTGATATGCCGAATCAACATACATAAAACTAGATTTTATATCTTCCGATATTGAATTGGTGATCCACGTCTTAACAAGATTATTATATATTTTCCATCTAGCGTACAAAGTTGGATCCTTAGGTTTTCAATTGTCCCATTCACAAAAATCATCTTGTCTTTGGCGGAAAGAGCCATGGTGATTCCACGTACCCAAATTCCATAATTATTACCGTTCAAGAGAGGAGTGAACAAAACAACGCTTGGATTATCCGAATGGTGAATTGCATAAGTATCATTAGGCGCCACTTTTGATGCGGGTTTGAGTGAAGTTTCTAAAAAGAAATTTCAAAGTCATATGATTTTTTGGTTGGAGAAGGAGTCATGATTTTAATTGATCAAACAAAAAGTGGACAAACTTATTTGGATTGTGGATCTTTTACTCACTAGCTCTGTTATACCATTTCAAATAACGATGCACCTTTTGTTTGTCTTACCAACTTGGTTATACTTAGAATTATATTCTCATATATAAAGAATTATATTACTTAATTTACAAGGATGCAAAATATAAAATAGAATAAAAACTATATACAAGAACTTGTCTAAAATATCCAAAACTTGTTAAGTACGAATTATATTGCAATATCTTCGATTACTTTTCTAATCTTGGTATGCATACCTTCATATCTTCCAATTTTATGTAATATCTTCAATATCTTTGAATATTTGTGTGCAAGTCTTAGTGATGTATATGAGCCCATATACACATGACTAACACCGTTTAATAGAAATGATGTTCAAAACTTCAAGTCATATCAAAACAATCTGTGATTTCATATGTAACCATTTCATTTTTCATAAATAAATAAAAATTATTTCAATATGTGTCCTGACGGCGTACATGGTAAGCAGTGGTGGAGCCAGAACTTTTAATTGGGTGGGTATAATAGTATTTGGGATTATAAAATTTTGTCAAAATAGGCTGTTAATTTTTAAAATTAAAAATTTAGTAACACTTATCGTTGTTACAAAATATTTAGTAACAATTACAATTGTCACAGTCTTCTATATATAACATATAAGTAACTGTGATAAAACGGTTTAGTAACACTTATAACTGTTACAAATTGATTATTAGTTACTTACCCGTTTCAAAATAAGTGTCCTCTTTGACTAAGTCATATTTGTTTCCTAATTATACAAAATTACCCCTATTAAATATTATATTTTTATTAAAATTAAAAATATCATTTTATTTTTAAAATGAATGAAGTATAAGCAATAAAGATATTAACATATTTGTTTCCTAATTATACAAATATTATTTAAGATTTTAAACTGGGTTCCATTAAAAATAAGTTTATGAGTATAATAAATTAAGGGTATATTTGAGAGTTTATCAAAATATTACGACTATAAACAGAAGCTGGACACAATTTTAAAATTGATAAAAACGGAATAGAGGAAAGATATTTTAAAACGAAGGGAGTAATTTTTTTTGGTGGGTCCAGAGTCCATCCATCTTATATGTGGCTCCTCTCCTGATGGTAAGTCTTAGACACATCCATTTCATGTATAATCGGTGTGTCGTATGCGGTATGCGTATCCTGCGTCTAATATGCATATAAACCCAAAGATAGACATGCCAATGCTACACAACAGGCTGCAGGCAAGACAAAGTTGTCCCTATGTGTACAAAGGAAATAAAAACTTGTATATGAGAATATCCATGGTGATAGCCAAGCGATACTCCTGAGTATGCTTGGACTGCAAATAACTGAAGTGTGTTCTTTTGCCTCGCTAGTAAATTGAAACTCTATCCATATCTTGTACAATGTTACTTAGAAAAAAGAAGGCTGATATAGGGGCTCCAAAATCCTGGAGGGGCTCCTCTAATAAGACGAAATAGAGATAGTTTGAAGTAAAACTCAAAAACCCCTTATCCATAGTATTTTCACAATGCCTAAACCACCCCTGATTAGTTAATTTTAATTACACTAATTAATTAATAAATTAAGCTAATCATGATTCATTAAACATAATCTTTTACTTAATCAAATGATTTGATTTTTCTTTTTTTTTGAATTTGTGTTTGGTGGGAAGAAAAACTAGATGAAATTTAAGAAAAATTTTTCGTTTTTTTTAAACCCTAGATTTTGATTCAATCAACCATGGTAGCATTGAAAATACCTCTAGCTTAAACTCTTGGTCTTTTTATGGCTCAAATTTGATGAAATCACGATTTGAAAGATGGATTTTTTGTTATTCAGAGAAATTTACGGTTGGGTTTTCATGTCGAACCCAACCGTAACACGAAGAACACCGATGAACATCATTTTTGCCCAGATTTACGGTTGGGTTTTCAACCAAACCCAACCGTAAATCGAAGAACAATGATGAACACCACTTTTTCCCAGTTTTACGGTTGGGTTTGAGGCTCGGACCCAACCGTAAAATACAAAAAAAATTCTCCTTTCTAGGGGATTATGTAAGGTTGGGTTTTGGCTTAAACCCAACCGTAAAATCCAAATTAAGTTTACAATTTCAACTTGCACTTAAGGTTGGGTTTTATGAAAAACCCAACCGTAATCCATCCCTTGGAGCATTGGGTTTTAAGGTCAAATTTGGGTTTCAAAATCAAAATTTTGAACTTATTCAATCATTTTAACTAGATTGAAGGTAAATTGGGTCATTCAAACAAAGAAAAAACGAAAAACACACAAATTAGAGAATCCAATTTTAAGTTATCCAGTAGGATTTACGGTTGGGTTTTGGCTTAGAACCCAACCGTAAATTCTAGTGTTAGTTTTAGTGCATACTCTTTTATGGTTGAGTTTTGTAATGAAACCTAACCGTAAGAAATATGTGGTTTTAGTGTAAATTATATTACGGTTGGGTTTAATAATCGAACCCAACCGTAAATATGAGTTTTTTAGTGGAAATTTAGTTACGGTTGGTTTGAGTCATCGAACCCAACCGTAAATGATCATCTTCATTTCCTATATCCTTCATTTTCTATGCATAAATCAGTCTTGTATTTGTTTTTTGTTGGTGGGAAAAGTAGAAGAAAGATAAGAGAGTTTTAACCCAAAATTTTGAAAAACCCAAAATGAGTGATTCTAGTGGCAAGTTTGTGGAGGGTAAATCCTTGTATGATTTCCAAACTAAATTCTACATACCCATTGAGGTACATAATAGTGAGTTTTGTTTGTGACTCCGCCAAATTTACGTTTGGGTTTTCTTCAAAAACCCAACCGTAACTGTACATTTGATGGAGGAAAAGTACACTTTAACAGTTTTACGGTTGGGTGTTTACCACAAACCCAACCGTAACTCATTATTTGCATGGGTATTTATTGCACTAGTTACGGTTGGGTTTGACTCTTTAACCCAACCGTAAAATTGTTTCAGATTTTTTTTTGTTGGTTTACGGTTGGGTTCGACGCTTCTACGGTTGGGTCTGACGCTTCTAACCCAACCATAAACTTATTTGTTTTAGTGTTTTGTTGCCTAATGCCTTGAACTTTTTTGTTCAGCTCGCGGTTGTACCTCAACCAATGTATGATCAGCCTCCTCCAAATGATATTCAAACTAGAGATACTACAGATCACTATTTGAACGACCTGGTAGGTTATAGATAAGTTGTTAATCCCTTTCGACAATATAGCTAATGCCATTTTTTTTCTCCTAACTTTGTGTTCTTGGACCATGTAGACATGGGATAAAAAAGATGATGCAAAGAAATGGGCTAGAGAACATGGGAAGCTCATCATGTGTGTGATTGTTTGTAACAACCAACAAAAATACAACCGCTTTCAAATGGTTTGTGAGTGTAGTGGATAATACACAAGACATGCGAAGACTGGTACTGAGTATGTACCAAAGACGAAGATCAAGCGAAAAACTTTCACTAAGAAGACGGGATGTCCTTTTAAGCTTCAATTTCGTACCAACAACGAGAATAAGTGGTTCTTGTCTACAGTTGTATGCAGTCGTCACAACCACCTACCACCAAAGACTTTGTTAACGCATCCTTCTACGACACGGCTCACCGAGGAAGAAAAGCTCATCGTAAACGATATGACGGAAAAGCGTTTGAAACCCAGTGATATACTCGGGCACTTGAAGAAAATGAACCCAAATAATATGTCTACGTTGGAGACAATCTACAACGCCAAAGCCAAGTTGAAGTGTGAGAAATGGGAAGAAAGGGACCCGATCCAACAACTTTTGTACTTGGGGAGACGAAAACTACACCATGTTTCACGAAGAAGATGAGAATAAAGAAATTAAGCATATTATATTGGCTCATCCCGAGTTTATAAAGTTAGCATGGTGCTCCAATCAAGTGCTTATGATGGATTGCACGTACAAAACTAACAAGTATGAGCTCCCGATTTTGAATGTTGTAGGCTAAATTTCTACCAAGTCCCCGTTTAGTGTTGCCTTTTGCTTCTTGAGAAACGAGCTCGAAGAAAGCTATGTGTGGGCATTGGAAAAAATTAAATTATTCTACGTTGAAGGATATACCCCTAAGGTAATTATCACCGACAAATTAAATTAAATTATTCTACGTTGAAGGATATACCCCTAAGGATATTCCCAAAGAACAATTAAATTATTCTTGAGAAACGAGCTCGAAGAAGTTGTACGGCCGTACATTCATCAGTTAAGGGCCAATGTTGAGCCATTTGACGAACTAATTTCTTGATCGCCTGTGTATGATCCTACAAAGAATAAAAACAAATTTGTTTTACTTACAAAAGTTAACAAACAAAAATTTAACAGAACAAGAGAAGTGTTTAGATTAATACCTTGGTCGCAGCAACTTTGGCAGCCCATGAATGGGGATAACCAAATAATATTGCAGATTTGTCTGGGGCCTCACCCCAAAGTCCTCCATTCCTCCTCTTAGGCCACAGTTGAGGTTCGACCTTTTCATTGGGAATTTCTTTGGCAACCCTTTTCTTTGCCTTTGTTTGCTTTTGTTGAGGTTCGGAAGAAGCAACAACAATTTTTTTACCTTTGGCTTGAGGGACATGTTGTTCTCTGTCCCTCTCTTCTTCCTCGTGTTGTTGCTCTTGTGGTGGTTCTCTAATCACAAGAGAACCTCTAGGTGTTGGTAGATCACCCAAGCCTTGGAACACACTATATTTATCTTGTGCAATTTGAGGAACACTACCACCCCCTACCTCAAAAGATGGATTATGGGTCTTACTCACGCCTCTCTTCTGAACCCCTAAATGCTTTCCGTGGCGAGGGGTTGGAGTGTGAGAAATTGGTGTTAAATTGTTACCCCTCTTATTCTTCCTACAACACACAAGCAATACAAGTTAGATAATTTCCAAGCAATTCAACTTCGACTAAAAAAAAATTGACTACGCAGGATTATTTACGGTTGAGTTTTTCTCAATAGCCAACCGTAAATTTCCAGTTGAAAATTTTGTCAATATTTTACGGTTAGGTTTTAACAAAAACCCAACCGTAAAATATATGTAAAAAGATGTGCACACTTTTTTTATGGTTGGGTTTTTCTAAAAACCCAACCGTAAGACTCTAACAAAAATTTTGTTTGCGCTATTGTTACGGTTGGGTTTAGGGAAAAACCCAACCGTAATTTTTTTTTAAAAAAATAGCGCAAATTTTTACGGTTGGGTTCGATTTTGAACCCCAACCGTAATATCCTTAACTCTTCATCTTCTTCCCCTTTGATTTACGGTTGGGTATTGAAGAAAACCCAACCGTAATATGAAGAACATGATATATTACGGTTGGGTTTTCACCCGAACCCAACCGTAACATCAACTGTGTCCAATTTTTTTAAACCAAAAACACAATCAAACATGCGAATCAATCAATTATAAGTTCTAAGAATAACATGAGTTTTGTTTAATACCTTAGATACACCATTGTTGGATTTTGCGGTGATTGATTTTGCTTTTCACTATCGATTTCTTCTTGAATCTCTTGATTAGGTTGAAAGGAGCAGGGTTGATTGCCATCACTACTACCTTTAACACCTTTAGCATGCTTCTTCATCTCGAATTGTTGAGTTTAATCGACGAAGAATTTTGCGAATCGACGATGAATTTCGATGGATAAGTTGGATTTTTGTTTGGTTTTTAATAGTTTAGTTTTTGAAAATTATGAAAATGAATAGTGTTAAGGGTGTTTAGGTTTTAATTGGCATAAGGGTAAAATAAACATTTAACCAAACTCCTAAGACATCCCTTAACAAAAAATTGACCACCTCGCCTCCACTTGAAACCCCTATATCAAGCTTCAAAAAAAACATTCGGCAAGATGTGTTTTAGATTAATGGGGCGATTACCTATAAAATTACTCAAATCAAGGTTCATAAGACACAAACAAAAGACACCCAGAATAAGACAAAAGATGTTATCCGAGTCGCTTCCTCGTGTATTCACAAAATGTGGTTATATATATCACCTCCGTGTCCGCACTTTGGAAAAAAACAACCTACTTGATATTTCCTCTATTCCTGAAAAAAATATATTATTATTATTTTTAATTTAATTTATTTTTAAATTAAAATAAAACAAATAAAAATAATAATACTTTTTTACATAACTACTAATTGAGATACTACTTTAACTAGTTTAATAAGAAAGATACTAAAATCTATATAAAAAAAAACATTTTATAGTTGCATCATCCTAGACAACAGAACTCATCCATACAAACAGGAAGAGTGGACAACCTTCACTGCATGTCTCTCTAGCACTTTTACATACCAATAATCCTTCTAACGCATCTTTTAATATTCGATCGAATTTTGTTTAGAGAAATCTAATTATGGTTAAAGAATCAAATAATAATTATTTTTAGAAATTAATGGTAGCAAAACTTGATTCTCTATGTCCATCCCTGCTAGGTTTCTAAGTATTTATAATCGCTATACGACAGAGTAATAATTTGAGGTTTAATTAAGGTTAAAGTTTAAGGTTTTGTTATTCATCCATTAATTAGCCTATAATTAAGTAGTTATTCGATCATTCTATGATTAAACGTAGTTGCTCAATTTGCAGTTTTATATGAATTTTCTAATCCTCTCATTCATATGTAAAGTTGAGCTACAAGCTTCCAAAGCGAGCAGGTTATAATATGGCAAGGAAGGATCCCTTGTACATTTCATGTACATAGTGGATATCCTCCCGGTCTTCGCCCTCGTTGAAAGTTGTTTTATACACATTAAGTCATTATTAGAATTTTGTAATGAATCATCAAATATTGTCCAATAAATGAGCTATTTGTTTTGCCATTATTCGTATTGCTTGTTTCGTCCTACAATTATTCCTTTTTAAACATATTACTGCAAATGTGCCATCACTAGCAAGCAAAGTGAAACAACATCGTAGGGAAATGTGCGACAATCACAGTACACCGGCGCTTCCCGTCAGCAAATTCAGCAAATCATATCTCTAGAGCAACGAATGTTTTGTGGGGGTCCGGGGCCTCCAATTTGGTCCATTCTAAAGTAACATAGCCTACATATTTATGGGGATGTTCTGATTGAGAGACTATGTGCGAAGAAATAGGATTCCGTACAAGGTACCAAATTTTATTTGTGTGATGCATTCAATATCGTCACCCAAATATTGATATGGTTAAGTTGTGGTTCCAATTTTAATACTCCAAGGTACTTGTGGCATTGCATTAATCTTAATTTAAGATCGACCGATTGACAGAGCTTAATAAAACTCAGGTTGTACACTTCCAGTTTTCAAGTGAAATCTGAATTGGTGTAACTCATTGTTAGTAAAATGGGCTCGGACACAAACCACATGTTATGGCCGTAATCGCTTTTCATTAAAAGTCGGTTTTTAAAACACTGGTTCAACTGAGTTGTGGGTTCTGGTGATCGGTTTGACATGGACTACTATTTTAACTACAGGATCTAACCAGTGTATGGAAAACGGTTTATAACTGTCGTAGGTGTTAAATCTTTTTTCTGTTTTTGGGTTGGATCATAAATGTACGTTTATTTCGCATGAAAATGATATCATTCTTTTTGTGTTTTCTTGGGACCACTTTTGTGTTTCTTGTACATGATGTCTATTCCATAAGTATTGTTTTTCGGAAGAAAAAATATGTATATAAATCGTAGAAACATGTGATGTAATCAGGGAAATGGAGGAACAAGGATCTACAAGAGTCCCGCTAAGATGCCATATGCTTGCACATACGTGAACGCTCTAATTTCGTCCCTTTAAAACCAAATTTATTTAGCTGAATAAGGATTAACTAGAATAATAACGGTCAAAAATGTACGGCATCGACATTAATAAGTAAAATAATGATCAAATATTATGTCATATTCTTTAGAGTTTTTGATTATCTTTATATTTTGATCCAACAATTTAGATTTTTATTTTATCTATATTTTAACATTTGCGTTAAGATCTTTATTTTGCTTATTAAACATGAACAAATTGCAGTTTTGAACCACAAATACTAGTGCAAGTACAACTGCTTCGTAGTACCTGATGCCTGATAGTATACCACTAAAACCTCAAAAATAATTAGACATATATTCATGTTCTTAGTACGAGAAAAAGGACATTTTGACTGTGCCATCTAGTGGATCCGGACAAGGTTGGCCTGTTCAAACACTTGTGTATAATTCTATAGTACTAGCCAGTAGCCATTTATGATAAAATGATAATCAGAGAAGAAATGTAAAACCTAGAAAAGTAAGAAAAGAAGATCAAGATGATGATCTCTGTAAAATTGTTATTGAATGAAAATAAATTATTTTTCTTACATCAGATAAAGTCGACAACATATATTTAAAATATGGTAAAGCAGACTAACGTATACATTTGTACAACCAATCAGCGCTAACATACATATTCTATGACAACTTTTGATTTACCCTTTATTTTTGTGCCTTTAGTGGGCCTAGTTTTCCCGGCAATTGCAATGGCTTCTTTATTTCTTCATGTTCAAAAAAATAAGATTGTCTAGATCCCTATGAAGCAGACGCTTTTATATCTAACCAATTTGATGAATTATTTCTAATGGTTCACATCGTAATAGTGCTAGTTGATGAGAGTTACTTCGGGAACAAAAAAAGTAAAGTAAAATTCATTTGGGTTATTCTCTCAATTCCAAAAAAATGCAACTTGATCTAGTATGAACTGGCGCTCAGAACGTACAATAGAAAACTGACAACACTCAGTGTAATTGAGGTGTAAACATTATTCAAGTGCTATAAGCCCCCCTCAAATTGAAGGAGGCTGAATATTGATGTGATTTTTAATAGTGGTAAAATAGGTTCGATTCTCGGACTTGTGAAGATTTAATTTCTAGACCTATTTTTTAATAACAGAAAATAAAGAGAATTAAAACAATTTGATTTTAAAATGGATGAAGAAAAACTAGGGCTTAAGATTCCACCATTCACCAATACTTCAGTGATAACATCTAGCAATTTTTATTTTCAATTTACTATAAATATGCCAAAGATAGGTTTTTAAAAGAATAATTGTTAATCAAGAGCATGAGACATCAAGAGTTTAAAAACCAAGTATGACCCATCAGAAGAAAACACAATTATTTGAGAAAAACCATTTTTTTCAATTTTAATTCAAGCAATTAATAATAAAAGAATTGTAGAATAAATATAATTAAAATAGAAGTTACCACAATTATTGGATGAACGGCTTCCTCCGTCGTCCCAGTGATGGTGATTAGCTCGTTGTAATGGAAACACACTCAAAATAGACTTTCATTGCTCAAAAGGTGCTTACAATGGTGAAAAAGGAGTAACACATAAGGACAAAGACGCTTACAAGCGTTACAGAGACTGTTCTTTGCGTTACAGAAGAAAGAAAAGAAAACAAAAAAGAAAAGACGGACTCTGGACGCTGTAGCTGTTTAAATGAATGACGGTTCAGAGGTGTATTCTGTTACTCTTCTTCTTCTTCCCAGCAGCGTAAGTTTTTTTCTCCTGATTTTTTTCCGGTGGCTCCAACTTGTGATTTCCTCCCTTCTCTTCGATATATATAGGGTTAGTAAACCGTAATAGATCTTGTGAAACGATAAGGACCCAAAGAACAAGTCCAAATCACTCTCAAACTTACGTGCAAATCCCAAAAAGAATACAAATCTGTTTTCGGCTCGATTCATCCCTGTATGGAAATATTTCCGGCTGAAACGCGTCTTGTGACGTGTATTAATGTTGTTTAGATTGTTGAATTACTTTGAGATACCAAGTACACGTTCAGAATTCCTTAAAACTCGAATACAAATCAACATAAAAGTTTTTTCACGTAGCTTTCCTTTTCCCGCCATTTTCGGTTTCAAATTCAAAGAAGGGGGTGCCCCCAATCCAAGAGTTGGGTGCCTTTATCAATTCTCCCTGGGTGCCTTTAGTAATTTTCCGGGTGCCTTTATCACTTTTCGAACCGATTTTTCCGCAAATGTTTATTTCTAAAAAATACCTACAAAGACATAAAAAACCATAAAAAGTACAAAATCGAACACTATGAAAATAGATAATCGAGCGCAATTTAGACACAAAAATGCGTCTATCAAATACCCACAAACTTACTATTTGCTAGTCCTCGAGCAAATCTACTAAAATAAAATCCTAACTCACTTTCACAGGAATCGCGACTACATTTAGCATATGTAATAAGCCGTTAAACCCATAGGTGTCCCTAGTGGACGAGTTTTGTCTCGTGAGGGTTTACAAGAGGTATACCCATAAAACCTTTACTTTAGATTATAGCGACTCGTGAATGATTAAGGATAGACACTAAACAAGCTATTTAGTTGGCTTACTCAATTTTTCGGCTATGGGAATCATTACCCTATATGAGTCCAATTGTTGTACACGAGTGTTTACTCAAGCATACTAAAATTCATATATAAGACAACATAGCTCTACTCAGATAATCGTTCAACCACAAGACTCAGAATATATCACAGTTCAATCACATGAAAAGATTTAGAAGATGAACATGGAAAATATGAAGGTTGCACGTGTTGACAAAGGTGAACGGTGTTTCCCATATCTGTCTGAAGGTCAGTGCCAGGATGAAACCTAATGAATTGAGATACGCACTCACTGGTCTTAAATCTAATACTAACATCGATTCAACTGGTATATACACGGGTTCCAACGATCGACTTATTGAAAATAAAACAATAAATGTATTGACAACATGATTGGATCAAATTGGATCCAAGCGCATGGTTCTTATCAGCATCTTACATGATAATTCCCATGGATCCTGCGTTCCACGCTTGCTTAGGCGACGGAGACAAGGAGAACACACACATATTGCTATCAAAGTGCCAATATTCTATTTCTTTTCTTTTCTTTTCTCTTTTTTATTTTTTTTTTCAAAATAAAATGCAATAATGGGACTTGATCTCAAAACACTCTATTTCATCCTGACGACGATAACAATTTGATATTGGGCCCCACCAAATCACTTAGAGAAACACAAAATTGTAAAAGTAAAAACAGAAAGTGATATGGTAGAGATAGACTCCGAGATGTGGTGACAACTATCATGTATTTCTAACACCTGAACTATGTCCTTTTATGAATAGACCATTTCACTGGGCACACCAATTCCTATAGAAAAAGAGCTAAGTTTCCATCTACCTAGAATGGTTAGTGTCACCCTGAAGTGTTCACAAGCTTCTAAATTCTAGAGCTTTATTATTTCACTAAAAAGTTTCTCCCTTACCCCCAAACTTAAATCAAACAATGTCCTCAATGTTTCGAAATTAAGAGCAGTACCAATAGATAAGTAAAAAGAGGAATAACGAGGTAAGTCAGAAAGATAGTACCTGCGTGAAGCGTAGCAATCCTTCTATGGAGAATAAAATAAAAAGATAAAAACCTAAAAAATCCTACAAAATCTACTAATATACAAAAACAACCCTGATGGTCAATCAGAGTAAGCAGGGTCCTCCAGAGGGACCTCCTCAACATCACCTGTAGGAAAAGGCTCTAAAAATGGTTTCAATCTCTGACCGTTAACCTTGAAAGGATTTCTACCATCTTGAGTCTCAATCTCAATTGCACCATGAGAAAAAATAGTGTGAACAACAAATGGACCGGTCCACCGAGAGCGTAACTTCCCGGGGAATAGATGCAACCGAGTATCATACAGAAGAACTTTTTGACCTGGAGAAAATGACTTTCTTAAAATATTTCTATCATGCACAAGTTTCATTTTGTTCTTATACTCCCTAGTACCATCATATACATCTTTCTGAATCTCTTCTAACTCATTGAGCTGGAGCTTCCTGTGAGCTCCCGCTTTGTTAAGTGAAAAATTAAACTTCTTTACAGCCCAATACGCTTTATGTTCTAACTCGACAGGAAGGTGACATGACTTGCCAAAAAATAGACGATAGGGTGACATTCCAATGGGGGTCTTAAACGCGGTACGGTAAGCCCATAAGGCATCAGTAAGCCTCAACGACCAGTCTTTCCTATTAGGATTAACTGTTTTCTCTAGAATACGTTTTATCTCCCTGTTGGAAACCTCTACTTGACCACTAGTCTGTGGGTGATATGGGGTAGCTACTTTGTGGGTAATACAATATTTCTTCATTAAAAGCTTAAACGGTCGATTACAAAAGTGTGACCCTCCATCACTAATTATAGCTCGCGGGGTACCAAAACGTGCAAATATGTTATTATTTAAAAACTGGACCACAACCTTGTGGTCGTTTGTTTTACATAAAACCGCCTCTACCCACTTAGACACATAGTCTACGGCGACAAGGATGTAAAAATAACCAAAAGAATTAGGAAAATGACCCATAAAATCAATGCCCCACACATCAAAGTCCTCAATAACTAAAATAGGGTTCAAAGGCATCATATTTCTACGAGAAATGGTTCCTAACTTCTGGCATCGCTCACAAGCAACACAGTAACTTTGGGAGTCTTTAAACAACGACGGCCAGTAGAATCCACACTGCAATATCTTAGCAGCAGTCTTCTTAGCACTAAAGTGACCCCCACAAGCGTGATCATGACAAAAGGAAATAATACTGGAATGGTCACTCTCAGGTATACATCTCTTAATAATCTGGTCTGGACAATACTTAAACAAGTAAGGATCGTCCCAAAAGAAATGCTTCACCTCAGCTAAAAACCTAGAATGATCTTGTTCACCCCAGTTTTGAGGCATTCGACCAGTAACAAGATAATTCACTATATTCGCAAACCAAGGTGATAATGGGATCCGCGGACAACCAATGAGGGATGGTCATAATAAAGTTTATAAGTCTTTTTCAGATGTAATTGAAGGCATTGGGAAACAACAAATAGTTGTTCATCAGGAAAGCTATCCCTCACAGGAGGAGAATCATCTCGGGAATCCAAAACAAGTCTAGACAAGTGGTCTGCTACTACATTTTCTGCACCCTTTTTGTCTCTAATTTCTAGTGAAAATTCTTGTAACAAAAAGATCCATCTAATCAATCTAGGTTTAGTATCCTTCTTAGACCGAAGGAACTTCAAAGCAGCATGATCGGTAAAGACTATAACCTTAGAACCTAAGAAATAGGATCTAAACTTGTCTAAGAAAAAAACAATGGCTAACAGTTTCTTCTCTGTGGTGGTGTAGTTCAGTTGGGCATCATTCAAGGTTTTGCTAGCATAGTAAATCACATGAAGTAATTTGTTCTCTCGCTGACCTAACACAACACCAATAGTATAATCTGAAGCATCACGCATTATCTCAAAGGGTAGGTTCCAATTAGGTGCCTGGACTATGGGGGCGGTAGTGAGTAAAGTCTTAAGCTTCTCAAAATCCTCTAAACAAGCATCATCAAAGGAAAACTTAACATCTTATGCAAGCAAATTGCAAAGAGGTCTAGAAATGAAGCTTAAATCCTTAATGAATCGACGATAAAAACCTGCATGTCCTAAGAATAACCTAACATCTCGTACAATTTTGGGGACCTGTAAAGTCTTAATAAGGTCAACTTTGGCTTTGTCCACCTTTATACCCTTAGAAGATACGATATGCCCTAAAACAATTCCTGATCGAACCATGAAATGGCATTTTTCCCAATTAACCACTAAATTCTTGTCCTTACACCTAGTCGGTACTGTCAAATGATGCAAGCACTCATCGAAAGATGACCCAAATACCGAAAAATCATCCATAAAGACCTCTAAAAACCGTTCTACCATGTCAGAAAATATGCTCATCATACAACGCTGAAAAGTAGCGGGTGCATTACACAACCCGAAAGGCATGCGTTTATACGCAAAGGTACCAAAGGGACAGGTAAAAGTAGTTTTCTCTTGGTCTTCTGGGGCAATAACAATCTGATTATAACCAGAAAAACCATCTAGCAAGCAATAGTGGCTAAGTCCAGCTAATCTCTCTAGCATTTGGTCGATGAAGGGAAGGGGAAAGTGATCCTTCCTTGTGACATTGTTCAATTTTCGATAGTCAATACAAACTCGCCACCCCGTGGTCTCTCGGGTTCGGATTAATTCATTGTTATCATTCTGAACTACAGTGATACCTGATTTCTTGGGGACAACCTGAACGGGGATGACCCACTTACTGTCTGAAATCGGGTAAATAATACCCGCATCTAACAACTTAAGCACTTTAGTTCGAACTACTTCTTTCATATTAGAGTTAAGTCGACGTTGCATCTCCCTAGACGGTTTTGTATCATCCTCTAAATGAATCTGATGCATACAAATAGTAGGAACTATTCCCTTAATGTCTTCTATGGTCCACCCTAAAGCTTCCTTATAATCTTGAAGCACGTCACTAGCCTACTGTCCTGGTTACTATCTAAGTCGGATGCTACAATCACAGGCAAAGTCTCAGATGGGCCTAAATACACATATTTCAGAGTATCTGGTAGTTGTTTAAGGTCCAACTTAGGAGGCTCTTCTAAATAAGGAATTAGGGTAGACTTAGAAACTAGTGGTTGTTCAAACTCAGGTTTCCATCCATTACTAGTTTCTAACAAAGGGGATGAATCTAACAAAGCATTCACCTCATTGATTACACTATCATCATGAAAATCAAACCCAGAGTGGCTAGGCATTTCTCTAATGGATCTTCTAACAAAGTGTTCGGTAATGTCTCCTGAACTAGTGTTCCTATCATGTTCACCTCTTCAGTGCACGTGTCATCTAGCTCAGGTGGTTGCTTACTAATGTTGAAAATATTCAGCTCAATAGTCATATTACAAAAAGATAAGTTCATAATACCATTTCGATAGTTAATGATCGCATTGGATGTTGCTAAAAACGGGCGACCTAATATCACAGGTATTTGATTCTCTAGGTCAGGGACATGTTGGGTATCAAGGACAACAAAATATACTGGATAAATAAACCTATCGACCTCAATAAGAACATCCTCTATGACACCACGAGGAATTTTCACAGACCTATCAGCTAACTGCAATGTCATCTGAGTAGGTTTCAAATCACCAAGTCCTAAATGCAGGTACACATGGTACGGAAGTAAGTTCACACTGTCTCCTAAGTCAAGTAACGCTTTCTCAACATGGTATTTACCTATTGTGCAAGAAATGGTCGGGGACCCTGGGTCTTTGTACTTAGGGGTTGTATTGTTCTGAATAATTGAACTCACATGACTAGCTAAAAAGGATTTCTTTTGTACACTAAGCTTTCGCTTTCGCGTACACATGTCCTTAAGGAACTTGGCATAAGTAGGAATCTGCTTAATTGTATCTAATAATGGAAGGGTTATCGTGACTTGCTTAAAAACCTCCATTATGTCATTAAAGTTGGATTCCTTCTTTGTGGGTGCTAACAATTGTGGGAATGGGGCTCTGGGCATAAAATCTGGCTTATGAGGAGCTACATCGGGCTCATTAGAGACTTTATCAGTCTCAACAGTTACTGGCTCAGACGGTTGAACTACAGTATGTTCACTATCAGGCATAGTTACCTTGTTGTCTACGAATTTACCGTTCCTAAGAATTCTAATTGAATTCACATGGTCAGAAGATAACTCATGAACTTCTCTAGGGTTGAGTTGTGGTTGACTAGAGAACTTTCCTTTTTCTCTCAAAGACTCACTCAACTGACTAAACTAGGTTTGTAAATCGTAAATAGCCTGAGAGTTAGCCTGGACCATCTTTTTATTGTCTTCAAAACTTTGTTTCACCGATTTCTGAAACTCAACAGTGTTAAGAGATAAAAAGGTGAGAGACTCTTCTAAGCTCATGATCTTCTTATCTAAAGGGCTCTGAAATTGTGCTGGACCAGAAGAATTCTTATTATAACCAAAACTTGGTGGAACCTGAGGGTTACTAGACTGACCTTGATTTTGTCCCTTAGACCAAGAAAAATTTGGATGGTTTCTCCAACCAGGGTTATAGGTTTCTGAATATGGATCAAACTTCTGACGGTTATCATATCTAGAGTTATTATAAAGAGCATGGGTTTTCTCTTCAACAGTCTGTCCTTCCCAATATGATTTGGACCCTATTCCATGACTAGATTGACTTAAATCTAAGGCTTATAACCTTTTTGTTATAGCTGCAAATTTAGCATCTGATTCAAGAATTCCATCTACCCTATTGACATTACCTCTGCTCGGTAGAATTTTTCTCTGGGGTTCCTTACTACATTCCCATTGATGGGTCTTTTCGGCAATTTCATGCAAAAATGTCATTGCCTCATTAATAGTTTTACTCTGTAAATTCCCTGAACATAATGACTCAACCATGATCGTTGTTGGATAATCTAGCCCTTCGTAAAGGATCTGGACTAGTCTTTGTTCTTCTAAACCGTGTTGGGGACATTGTGTTACTAATTCGTTGAACCTTTCCAAGTACCTATACAAAGATTCTCCTTCTTGTTGCCCAAGTGTGGAAATTTCTTGCCTAAGAGATGATATTTTGTGCCTAGGTAAAAATTTAGATAAAAAGGCAGCGGTGAGTTCTTCATATGTCTCGATGGATTCAGATGGCAAACTATATAACCAAGATTTGGCTTTGTCTTTCAAGGAAAAAGGAAATAACCTAAGTTTCAAATCTTCATCAGCCATGTTGTGAATTTTTAGGGTACTACATATTTCTTCAAATTCCCTAATGTGAAAGTAAGGGTTTTCATTTTCTTTCCCTAAGAAGAGTGGGAGCATCTGTATGATCCCAGGTTTCAACTCATAGTTTTCTTGAGTTTCAGCTAACTTGATACATGATGGACGAGAAGTCCTAGTCGGGTTCAACAAAGATTTTAAAGTTGTCATTGCTGGCACTATCAAAGGACTAGTAGTAACTTCTTCACACAGTGTCAAGTTCTCAAAATCAAAAACAAGGCCCTCAAAAGAAGAGTCTTCGAGGTCCTTGTTTCCAGGGACAGAACTATTAGGCTTGTCACTAATTAAGCGACCTAGAGCGTCTTTTTTCCAAGTCCGCTTAGAGGGCGGTCTTGGCATACACTAAATAAAAACTAAAAAAATAAATCCTAAACGGAAGGAAATTCTAAACAATCACAAGCAAGGATGACTCAACCAAATCAAACCTATTGAATCTAGCAAATAAAAAGCATGATTGCTCCACTTAGATTGTTTCTAGACCAGCTTATATTCTTTCAACAGGCAACTAGTTACAATTTAGCAAACCTCTTATAACGATCCGAATTAGATTAAGTCAAAGAGAAATAGGATAAGCTCTAAGGATCTTTGATAACCCTGTCTCTTTGGCACTTTTCCTTGGGTTCAAGGCGGCTCTAATCAACTTAAAATAATCTTCTTAAACTTCGAGTTCGGCTAACAAAATAACCAATACAGTCCTTTTGAATGAGTTTCCTATAAGCTCGTTACCCTATCAGTCTCTTTTTAGTCAAAATTTTAAGGTTTAGGTTCGCGTTTGGTAACTTGTTCCTAAATCGGGCAAGAAGTAAATGATGATGAAATCCGAGTCCTTATCTTGTATGGCCAGTTCTTGCCCTTTACTAGAAAATTAAATTCGTTTTCAATTCCTCAACATATATGCATACGAAGGAATACAGTAAACCCACTTGCAGGGGATTCGTAGGTTGATCGAGTCTTACCTTCCGTACCAGACGGGGGATAAATCGGTTGTAGTCGACTCGGGCCACCGACTCCTGTGTCAGTGTGCGAACCCGAGGGGCCGAGACAATATCGTAATTGTCGTCCTTCTCTGTAGCAGTTTATATTTAATAATACCCTTCCGTAGGGTTTAAAAATAAATAAAATGTCCAAATGTCCAATAGAAAGTCCAAAAAGAAGTGTCCAAAATAAAAAAAATTACAGAAATAATTAAAATCCTAATACACTTTTATAAAAAACAAAAATAAAATAAAATCTAATTAAGAAAAATCTTCGTCTTCTTTTTCGTTCTTTAAGCTTTAACTTTTAACTCCAAGTCTTTAGCTTTAATTCCAAGTCTTTGGCTCACTTTCTTTTCGATCCAAAATCCAAAACCTGTAGCAAAAAGATAAATACCAAAAGAAACGTAAAATAGAACAAAGTAAAATAATAAAAAGAAAAAGAAAACCTAAAAATAAATCTAAAAATCTAAACCTAAAAACAAATCTGCGTCGGCGGCGCCAAAAATTGATGTGATTTTTAATAGTGGTAAAATAGGTTCGATTCTCGAACTTGTGAAGATTTAATTTGTAGACCTAATTTTTAATAACAAAAAATAAAGAGAATTAAAACAATTTGATTTTAAAATGGATGAAGAAAAACTAGGGCTTAATATTCCACCATTCACCAATACTTCAGCGATAACATCTAACAATTTTTATTTTCAATTTAATCTAAATATGCCAAAGATAGGTTTTTAAAAGAATAATTGTTAATCAAGAGCATGAGACATCAAGAGTTTAAAAACCAAGTATGACCCATCAGAACAAAACACAATTATTTGAGAAAAACCATTTTTTTCAATTTTAATTCAAGCAATTGATAATAAAAGAATTGTAGAATAAATATAATTAAAATAGAAGTTACCACAATTATTGGATGAATGGCTTCCTCTGTCGCCCCAATGATGGTGATTAGCTCATTGTAATGGAAACACACTCAAAATAGACTTTCGTTGCTCAAAAGGTGCTTACAATGGTGAAAAGGGAGTAACATAGAAGAACAAAGACGTTTATAAGAGTTATAGAGACTGTTCACTGCGTTACAGAAGAAAGAAAAGAAAGACGGACTCTGGACGCTGTAGCTGTTTAAATGAATGACGGTTCAGAGGTGTAGTCTGTTACTCTTCGTCTTCTTCCCAGCAACGTAAGTTTTTTTCTCCTGATTTTTTTCCGGTGGCTCCAACTTGTGATTTCCTCCCTTCTCTTCGATATATATAGGGTTAGTAAACCCTAATAGGTCTTGTGAAATGATAAGGACCAAAAGAACAAGTCCAAATCACTCTCAAACTTACGTGCAAACCCCAAACAGAATACAACTCTGTTTCCGGCTCGATTCATCCCTGTGTGGAAATTTTTCCGACTGAAACGCGTCTTGTGAAGTGTATTAATGTTGTTTAGATTGTTAAATTACTTTGAGATACCAAGTACACGTTTAGAATCCCTTAAAACTCTAATACAAATCAACACAAAAGTTTTCTCACGTAGCTTTCCTTTTCCCGCCATTTTCGGTTTCAAATTCAAAGAAGGGGGTGCCCCCAATCCAAGAGTTGGGTGACTTTATCAATTCTCCCTGGGAGCCTTTAGTAATTTTCCGGGTGCCTTTATCACGTTTCGAACACTATCAAAATAGATAATCGAGCGCAATTTAGACACAAAAATGTGTTTATCAAACATTCAGTTTATTCCTCAAGAGAGCAAATCTTGGACCTGACAAACCCTTAGTAAAAATATCAGCAGCTTGATCAATTGTAGAGATGTAAGAAACCTGCAAATCCTTTGATTGAACTAGTTCTCTAACAGAATTGTAGTCAACTGAAAGATGTTTCATTTGGGTATGAAAAACTGGGTTTGAAGAATAAGAGATAGTACTGATGTTGTCACAAAAAAGAAAAGGAGCGGTAGGTAAAAATATATGCATATCATTCAGTAACTTACAAACCCAAATTACCTCTGCAACCGAGTTAGCCAGACTCCTAAACTCTGCTTCAGTAGAGGATCTGGCAACTATTGTTTGCCTTTTGCTGGACCAAGAAATTGGATTTGAACCAAAAAAGATACAATACCCTCCAGTGCTTCTTCTAGATATATGATCACCTGCCCAATCTGCATCACTAAAGCCATGCACAGCTGTTAATCCTGGAACCAATCTTTTGAATGAAGAGAGAAGTATCAGTAGAAGACATTACAAAACCATAAGAGATCAACACCTTCTGAAACTTGTCATACCAAGCTCTAGGAGCTTGTTTTAAGCCATACAAGTAATTTTTAAGCCTACACACATAGGTGGGATGGTTTGGATCTATAAAACCAGGAGGTTGAGACATATAAACCTCTTCAGATAGATCACTATGTAGGAAGGCATTGCTAACATCAAGTTGAGTAATTGGCCAATCAAAATTCACAATAATAGCTAGTAGAATCCTTATTTTAGTGGGTTTAGCCACTGGAGTAAAGGTATCTGAGTAGTCTAATCCCTCTTGTTGATGTAAACCCTTAGTTACTAGTCTTGCCTTATACCTATCTACAGATCCATCTGGTTTGTATTTGATTATAAAGACCCATTTATAACCAACAAGATTCATAGAAGGATAAAATGGTACCTTGGACCAAGTGTTAGCAGCTTGCAAAGCGTTGTATTCCTCCACTAAAGTAGTTCTCCATTTAGGATGTTTATTAGCCTGACTAAAATAAGTAGGAATAGGAGTAGGAATCTGAGCAACAATAACAGAAGAGAAAGAATGCTTACTTGAATATACTTTAGGTTTAAAAACTCCAGACTTTACTCTTGTCTGCATTGAGTGATCATCGGGAAACAAAGAGATGTGTCACTAGTGTCAGCCACAGGATGTGAGACCTCATCTGAGTGTGCAGGTGGAGCAGAGACCAAGGCAGAAGTAGCGTATGTAGGATCAACTGAATGAGTTACCTTTGTAAAAGTAGGTGAAGTATCTCTTTCAAACTCAGATAAAGAAGCATGTGCATCTTGAATAAGGGTTTCCAATGGTGGTGCATTCTTCTTTAGAGGAAAAACCGATTCTAGAAAAATAACATGCCTGGATATGTAAACTCTGCCAGTTGCTGGATATAAGCATTTATAACCCTTTTGAGAAGAACAATAGCCAATGAAAATGCAAGAAATACTTCTGGTAGCAAGCTTGTGAGGTGCATAAGGCTTTAGCCAGGGAAAGCATAATGAACCAAAAGATCTCAGAAAAGAATAGTTAGGTGGTTGATGAAAAACAACCTCAAATGGAGTTTTGTATCCAATGGATCTAGTAGGTAATCTATTTATGGTGTAGTTTGCAGTAGTAAAAACATCTACCCAAAAAGCTGAACTAAGACCAGATTGGATAAGAAAAGTTCTGCCAATGTCAACAAGATGTCTATGTTCTGATTCTGCCGCACCATTCTGCTCAGGTGTGTGTGGACAAGAAATCTCATGCTTTATCCCTTGATTTGCTAGAAAAGATGTAAACTTATTATGTAAAAATTCACCACCACCATCAGTTCTTATTATCTTAATCAAACATTGTAATTGCTTTTCTATTAGAGAACTCATAAAACATCTTCTTGAAATCAGATTTATCAAATAAAGGAAAAATGCATCAAAATCTAGAGAAGTCATCAATTATGTTGACATAATATTTGTATCAAGATATGGAAATTACAGGACTAGGACCCTAGAGGTCCATATGTAACAATTCTAAAAGAGTAGAGCTACAATTACTTGTGAAAGGTAATTTGTGAGTCCTACCTAGGTGACAACCATTACAAAATACATGAGACTTAGCTACTGAAGGTAAAGACAAGGAACTAGAAACACATTGCATAGTTTTAAATGAAGGATGAGCTAGTCTTATGTGCCACACTTCAGAAGATATTGATGTTGTGGCAGCAGAGCTAACTTTATTTGATGAGTGATGAAGAAAATGAAGTGGGTAAAGACCATTATTGTGATGGCCTTGCAAAAGAGTCTACCCAATAGAAAAGTCCTTCACAGAAAAACCATCAAAAGTAAAGGTTATAAAACAATTGTTGTATGAAGTAAACTTGTATACAAAAAGTAAGTTTTGAGCAACATTTGGGACCAAAAAAACATTGTTCAAGTGAAAAGTATGATTTGGTGTAGATTTTAATAAAAAACCAGTGTGAGTAATGGACATACATTCTCCATTTGCAGTTTGAGTTTGATCAAGACCTTCATAAGTAGTAGAGACTTGTAATTCAGACTCATCAGAAGTGATGTGATTGTTAGCACCACTGTCTGCATACCAAGGATTCTCCCCCATGATATTTGCAGATTCCAACATAGAAGATAGATGATTTGGTGTATGAACATTATGATATGAAAAGTTTAACCTATTTCTACATTCCAAAGCACCATGACCAACTTTGCCACAGATTTGACATATTAAAGATGATGATATTGGTGGTTGAGAATCCATAGAATATTTTGAAGCAGAAGCATATGGACCAGATCCAAAACCTTTTCTAGGCAAGAAAGTATTACCTCTTCCAAATTGAAAACCACCAGATCTAGTACCACTATAGTTATAAGGTGCACCACTTCTGCCAAAACTATGATGAAAACCACCAGATCTTGGACTAGGACCTCTAAAGTTGGATCGAGAAGAATGAAATTGAGCAGAAAACGATCTAATGTAGAATTAGTAAGGAAATCCGTATTCCTTTGACTAATAACTACTTCTTCACTAAGTAGATTCTTATGAAGTTTAATACAAGAAATAAGAGGTCATCTATGTCTCATTGAGGTTGCAAAAGGAATATAATCAAAATTTAGAGCAGACAAAGTTACTACCACTAATTCTTTATCAGAAACAATTTCACCAGCAGCAACAAGTTGATCAGATAATGATTTAATTTCATCAATCAAGATTGGAATAGATTTGTTACCTTGTTTAGCAGCTAAAAGCTTTGTGCGCAATTGAATCGAGTGAGTTGAAGAAGAGCGAGCAAATATTTCTTCAATCTATGTCCAAAGTTGATGTAAAGTCGGTGCAGAAGCAAAATGAGTAATTACAGAATCAGAGATTGTGGAATTTATCCACACGATGATTGACGCATCCTCATTAATCCAATCTAAGTAATTAGGATTCTCAATACCATTTGTTTGATTTCTCTAATTATTAAACTGATATGGATAGCTAAAATATTCATCAAGATAATTCATGATCTTGAATTTACGTATCACATGAAGCATAAGATTCTTCCAGGTAAGAAAGTTATCCTCCTTCAACTTGAGAGTAACAAAATTAGTTAATTGATTTAAAGGATTCTTGCTATTGAATTTGAAGTTAGATTTTTCATTGTAGATGAGAATTCACGAATCATTCGGTAGATTGAAAAGGGGATCTGAGAACAAGAAGAATCAAAAAATAAAACTTGAGAAAGCAGCAGAATATGAAGATCGAAAACCCTCAAAATTGATTATTTCTAAGTCTGATACCATAATAAAATAATAATCAGAGAAGAAATGTAAAACCTAGAAAAGTAAGAAAAGAAGATCAAAAAGGTGACCTCTGTAAAATTGTTATTGGATGAAAATGAATTGTTTCTCTTACATCAAATAGAGCCGACAACATATATTTAAAGAAAGGTACAGCAGACTAACGTATATATTTGTACAACCAATCAGCGCTAACATACACTAACACAGGGACCAATAGAAAACTGACAGCACTCGGTGTAATTGAGGTGTAAACATTGTTCAAGTGCTATTAACTTAGACCTAGTGTTGGACTGTCGCTTATTATGGGGTATGCATATACTCACACAGTCATGGCTCATGACCGTGACTGTTAAAAATGGGCGTGAAAACGTTTTCAAACGCTGCCGGAGACCGTTAAAAATAATCCCTTAAATTTCAAAACAAACATGAAATAAGGCAATTAGGCATTGTTGATTTGGATGCCCACAAACTAAACATAGAACATGTCATGGTAATTAACCAGCTCTTACAACATCTTACAGTAAAACCAGATCTTATAATCATCTCGCTTAAGCGTCCAACCGCATAAACCGGGACATTTTACACAAATTTTTAATAACATTGGCATGATAATTATGGTTTCTTGGTAAGATATTAAGAAGCCATAGATGATATTGAAAGTACATTTTGATGTGTATCTTTCAAGAAAAACTCACATTAATATTCTTAAATGCTCTGTTCTTCCTATTAAGTCATTCACTTCAAGTCCCTCCCTCTAACTCTCAACTTCCTTCATAAATACCTAATTCAATTGTGCTTGCAAAGCATTCAGTGATAGACTTCATTTCCTCACCTCATTACCCTTTCATCAACTCTCTCATTAACTGTGAGTTTCATGGCATGTTACATAGAGAGAGTGAAAGTAGACGTAGTCTTAATTCACTGAAAGCTTATAGTGGAAGGAAGGGTCATTTCTCACTTTAATTACCTCAACTTAAAGCACAAAAGAGAAGCATTGAAACACCCTAGCTAACCCAAAATTTAACTTATCAAAAGTTTGTTATAATTGCCAACCAAATTTCACCACCTATAGTATCACGAGAAATAAAAATATCAGCCAACCCAAAGTTAAATGGGCAATTAATTCAAGAGAAGAATATTTAAGATCCATCTAAATAATTTAAACTCAGAGGAAGGAGATAGTTGAAAATGGTGGTTGTAGTCCATAAACATTATGCATATGGCAGTTTCATTTTCCCATGAAAGTCCTTCAATGTTCATTAACTAGTAAGTCAGTAACAATCTAATGAATGAACATGCAACTTGTTCAGCAGTAAGGCCAATAATGAAGTTCTTTAATTTTATTTGATGCAGTTTTACCAAAGTTCTTTAATTTGATTAAGGGTCTTGTTAAATTGTATCCTTCCGTTCCACTCTACATTGGGGTTTTAGAGTTTTTATGTAGATTAAGAAAAAGAAAAAAGATTAATTTTTTTCATCTATGTCCATGAAAAAAGTCTTTAAACAACATAAATGGCGGAAAAGTGAAATTTTCTTAAAATAATAAAAAAAATTGTTTTCATAAATATACATTCTCTTTCAAGTTTTATCCTTATTTCCAATACTATAAACATCATTTTAATTATGATGATACATATGCATCATGAATAAGAGTAATATATGAAAAAACTCATTTTAGTATTAGGGTTCCGTCTATATAATGAGACTACTAAAATCTAAATCTCCTCCTTTATATGTGATACGGAGGGAGTATTAAAAAAAATTATGGTTCCAAGAAAAAAAACTCAACGGTGTTATTAGTAGTTTTGTAGAAAAATATAAAAATCCTTAAATATTTTAGAACTAGAAAAAAATCTTAAATCTTCATTTAAATGAAACGGAAGGAGTATAACCGTACACAAATTAAGGTTCAATAATAATAAAAAAAAATATTTACATTGAAAATAAGTTTTTTTTATTTATTGCATTGGAAATATATCATTTGTTGTAATCTGTAAATGATTTGTTTTTTTCAAAATAATAAAAATTAATTTCTAATGTAATAAGTAAAAAGAAGCATTTTTCATTACAATAAATATTTTTTTATTAAACCTTAACAAATTTAACTTGTCAAGATATTTATTTACATATTTAAACCACTTATGTTATTGTTGGGTGGTTCAGGGGTGTTACACAATATGTCATGCGGAGCACTAAGTGCTTTCCGAATCACAGTGGAAAAATTTGCATTTTTTCCCCTAAGACAACGAAACTATATATTAACATAAACTTCCATTAACCGGTTACCATTGTGTCCTTAGAATCAATTTTTTGAGGATTTGAACCGTGGAAGATATAATTTATACCACTTATTAGATCACAGTAGAGTTTTCGAATGATAAAAGAATTAGTATTAAACTTATCTACTACTAACTTATTAGCCAAATATTTTGGAATTACAGTATGCTAAATTTGCTGATGTTAAAACCATTTCTCTTTCTTTGCCTAAATATCCGCCACCTGATTTCCAGTTCTAAAATGAACCCTATTATTGCTTGATTGAGTATTGACATACATTCCATTTTACTTTCTCATTCTTCCCTTGCACGTAGTTAATGATCTTTCTACAACCTCTTTCTATGTAGAAGTTCTGAAGCCCAACTTCCATTGCACATTTAATTATCTCAAGGATAACTATAACTTCTGCCTTTTCATGTATAGCGCTGAAGATGTTCCAGCACATGTTCATCTGCAGTTGGTCGGTTGTCATCCAAGCAAAATTAATTTACGTTTTTACTTCACAAATATAGATTAGAGTAATAGTAGCAACAACATGTTTGTTCCCACATAGAGACATGTAACTATCAATTACTTTTGATTATCTAGAAAAACAGGGGGTTTTGTTTGTGATTAAAGTTAAATTAAACTAAAGAAAGTAAATTAATACGAATATCAGAGGTAAAGATTACTTGTTAGAGGTTTTATCTTCCATCTTCCAACATGTTATCAACCTAATCATACTCAATATTCATTCTCTCTCAATATTAATAACCCTAAAACATCCTATCGCAGGCCTAATCCGGCAAAAATCCTTGTATCATCAAACGCGCAAGATCCAGTCTTTGAATCATTTTCACTAAATAAATATGTTTGAAAGCAATTTCGGAAATATAGTTTTAAGGAAGTAGACTTGCAAAACTTGTTTCGTAGTTGAAAAAGAGATTCAGGACCGATCCCTTCCCAGGATCGATCCCAGGACCGATCCTGACTATATCTAACTTGTCTTTTATATTTACGATTTGTCTATTATCTTCACGGGTTTCTGCAGACTTCAAGATGTACACGAGTTAGATTGGGAATGTTCATAAATGTCAACATAATGTTTGAACACGTGTTAAACTCTAATATATAAATGTTCAAGTATACTCCTTTGATACTCAAGGAAAGATCCTATAATATCAAATTTTTAAGATTCTGGTATCAAAATTATATGTTTTTCATTCCCATAGGTATGTATATCTCTAGTACAATACATGGTCGTGTGCTAGCTAATCTCAGTTGTCATACTATGAGAGAAATCGATTATATATGAGTTGGAAATCACTAGGTATTTGTTAATTTCAAAAAAAAATATTTTTATTACATATCTTTAAAATTTTCGAAATTGGTAAATGGTATAGGGAGTCTTGTATTCTTACAAAATTATCCCATAACACACCTTTGTCGTGTGGGAAAGTCAACCTAAAAGAGATATGAGTAATCTAATTAGGTAAAACATCTTGTGTTGCCTTTCATTTAAAGTCTTTTTTTGGATCAAGAAGCTCTAGTTTTTCTGTTGGTGGAAGGACAGATTTTTATTTAGTTTTCGTTGATTACTTGTTATGAACTAACGGTGTAGTTATCTTTGATAGATCAAACTTGTTTATTCTACGATCCTTCTCTTCTGATATAAAGACATTCAAGTTTGTTTGAAAATTTGACTATCACAAATCTAATTAGTGATTCTGTATCTGTAGGATAAAAGTGCTGATCAATATTGGAATCAAGTTGTTTTGCAGCGGTTACTTTTGAAGATTGAAGACTTTTATTTTTGGTTCTAATCTTTGTGTGACTTTCTGCGAGCTTGATTCTCTAGGACTTCACGAACAAATTATTTCTAGAAATATTAGACTTGTAGAAGATCGAACAAACTGTCTAGCGGCATTTATTTGCTTGGATTGATCTTGTTTATCAAGATTGATTATTTCGATAGTCTTTGTCTTGGTTTGATCTTTTGACCAAAGAAGTTTATTGATATTAAAGGAAGATCCTTTATTCTACTTTATCACTAATTTAAAGATTAATTTGGGTGATCGATAAGTGACTTGGTTATTGAAACAGATTAGTCATTTAAGTTTCGGGTTACGATCCAAAGGAGTTGAGTGCGGAAGTCTTCACATCGGTGAAGCAACTCAAAATAGTGGACTCTATCTTGGAATTCACGTGCGTTTGCCAGATTGGTAGTAGGCGCAGGGATACTATTGGAAATGGGTAACTTAGGGTAGTTTAATTGGTCTCAACTATATATACAAAGTTACCGTAGTCAATTTGTATAACGGATTAATTCTGGAAGCATTTCAAACTGAACTAGGTCCCGAGGTTTTTCTGCCAAATTGTTTTCCTCATTAACAAAATATTGTATATTGTATGATTGATTTACTTTCCGTATTATAATTTTTATAGTTATAATTAAGTAAATAGACTTATACGTTAATCACATCGGTAAAGATCCCATACTGCCCGAAGAAGATTGTCAAATATTGAGCAGTTGGAATGAGACATATTTTGTAATGAATTAGGTCTGGTGTATGAAATTTATGAAAAGGGGACTCTGTCAGTTTATGAGGTGGCTATTCTGTTTATAAGTTGTATGAATTGCAATCCTTGGTTGGGTGTGGCCTCCTAAAAGTAGAGTTCCTCTCTTTCCAATTGAGTCACTTCGTACCTTCGGACCTAAAGGCTCTTTAGAGAATCATGTGTCCTACATGTGAGGGCCTAATCCTTAAAGTTAAACTTCGGTAGAAGACGAAATTAAAAGAGCGACTGGCCTTGGAGAATAATGTGGAAGCTGGGTTTGATAAATTTTTGTGGAAAAAATCTATTCCTCCTAAAGTTAGTTATGTTTTGGGCTAAATTCCATAGTTGTTTTCCAACTTTGAATATGTTAAGACACATGGGGATTAATGTGATGAACGAGATTTTTTATTTATGCAATATAGAGCAAGAGAATGTTGATCATATATTTCTTAATTATTATTATGTTTATGAAAGAGGAATTCAAGGTCCCATGGTCCTGTTCACCTAACATGTATGATCAGTTTGAAGCTTAGAGGTTTAGTGTGTTGGATGGTAGGAGTAAAGAGATTTGGATGAAATTGATTTATGCTATTCCATGGAATATTTAGAAGGAAAAATAATAGAGCATTTGGAGGTAGAACTAAAGATGTTGAAGAATTGGTGTTGCTTATTAGGTAAACTCTTATTTTGTGGTTTGTAGGTACATATGTATTCAAAAGCATTGTGGTAAGCCAAATTATTTTCATTTGAGGTACAATTCTTCACATATAAGTGAGTTTGATTTGTTTCCAGGCATCGTAATTTTTTTCTTTTTAATATAACCTTTTCAATTAAAAATAAAATATAAATAGTTAGATTAGATTAGATTAATGAGATTAAAGTAAGTAGTTAGATTAGATCGTAATGAATGGTATTTTAGATCATGATTTTTTCTTAACCGAATTTTATGGTGTTTTTCATGTGAATAACATAGTCACAATCGGCTAGATTTTGATTTTCGACCTAGCAGATTGTGTTGAGTAGGATAGGTTATCTAACCGATTTCTAGGTAAAAATTGTAATTACGGGGCTTCTTCCCTCAACTTCGTACTGTGAAATAATATCTGTAAACCCAAAGTAAGTTAGTGATTTTAAAGTAAATTAGATCTATATAGTAAAAAGGTATTGCGGTAATTAAAAAAAAAGGTAACTTAATCATTTACTATTTACTAGGAAACCCCCTACCCCACTGTCTATACAAAATAATCCTCTTACAGCGCCTTCAAAATTCTTGCAGCCCCAAAAGCACTTTTCTTGTGTGTACTCTCTATTTCATCTTGCTAAAAGGGATAGGAATTTGAGATCCAAAATCTTAAGGCAACCCATCATTCACAGTGGGGCAACATACTTTTGGCTTGCCAATGTTAAGTCGATTAATTCTCAAACAAATAAAATGGAAAATTTATTTTATATCTATTTATCCAAGAAATCAAACCGTTAGATAATAAATTTAGCAGACGTTATTGTGGTATAATAGTAAAGCTTTAGGGTGATAATACCAATGAAATGGGTTCGTTCGAAACTCGTCAGCATCGGGGTGAAATTTTTTTCCTTTTTATTTTTCTTATCTATCTTTCTTTTCCTAGCTACTGCCTAGACTTGTAAATGGTAAAAATTTTCTTACAAAAAAGGATTAAACTTTATATAACCTTTGGGATTCCTTGTAACCCTGAATTATTCTTAGATTTTTATGTTCATGGGCCATGGGGCATACTATTAAAGAGTTGCTAAAATGGGACTTTTCTTATTAATGATTGAGATTTTCTTCTTATTTCAAGATACTCGGAAGTTAATCCAAACTATCGATGAAGTTTATTTTTTGTTTTGAGTATTATCTCCATCTTTAAAAGCTTTTGTTGAATGGTACTTGAAGTTTTACTTATATGTGATTAATAAAAGAATGAATGCGCATAACCTCTTTCAAACGCTACAGAAAAAAATTATGGTTGTTGTAGTGGTAAAATATCTAGATACACGTGTCACTATCTAAAGGAAAGGATTCATACTTCTACGATAAGAGCAAAACACTGAAAAAGATTATTTGGTCCAACACAGGAGACGAGGCGTCTGCTGCATCAACTCAAGATCATGACATGTGGAAAGCACCAAAGGTAATCAACGATCGAGTTTGAATAGGGGGACAAGATATTAAATGCTTCTGCAGAAGCACGCGCGAAATGTTCAGAAGTATTTAATACACCTGATATAACTCAGAAAGGGTATTCGCCTCGTACCATGGTCAATAGAAGAACCCACTTCTCACCTCACGAGGTAATGACAGCGAAGCAATGAAACAAGAATGCAGTTGAGAGTTACCACGTATTTAGTCGGAGATGGTATTAACTATCTCGAGGACCACTATCTAAATCAGAAGACAATAAGCTTGGGTATACACGTTTAACACTGTAATTTGGTTGTATAACCCCTTTTTGTTGCCTATAAATACTAAACTTTGTCAAGAGAGGAAGGTAGGGTTTTTGAGTGAGCAAATGAAGCAATACTAAGATGGAGAGAAGGTGTTCTTAAGTGTTCTTGAGTCCAAGTATTGTAAGAAAAACTCACTCTAAATAATATCAAGATTTACACCCCCGTGGACGTAGGTAATCATATCGAACCACGTATATCTCTTGTGTGATTGCTACCACGTTCTTGGTTTACTTATTTATCTTCGTACTTATGAATGAATGGTTAGATATAAGTAGTTAGATTTTATGCAACTACATTTTGGCGCTAGAAACAGGGATGAGTAGCAACTTGTTGTGCACCTTTGTGGTTTTAACTTCACTAACAGCTAGATCCATAAGCTCCAAAGTATCTTTGACCTTTGTAGAAGCTAATAGATTGTCTATTGAAGATAAAATATTGATACATAGTTAGATATCATTCATAATTTTAGATTTGGCAGCTTCATAGTGTTAATAATCACTGGTGAAGTTTAAAGAGTTCTGATTAAGGTATTTGCACAGTTGTTTATGTTCGTTTTAGTCGCATTAATCTACAATCTCCAACATATCTATGATATGATGTATGAAGCTCAGGTAGATGAAACAACACTTTCCCCCTTTATAAAAAATTAGAGTATTTCTTTCAACCTGCGTAGTAGTCTTTGAAAACCCTAAAAGGAAATTTACTGATTTACTTAATAAAATATAGAAATCTCCTCAGTATAAGGTCTGGGAAACCTATCTCCAAGGAATTAATAACCTAAACCTCATCATTGAGGTTGGAATCTAAACTTCCGAAACTTTTTGGAAACCTTAAGTTCAAGTGAGGAGGAGTTAAGATTATAGGAAAGGCAAGATCTTAGATGGGAAAATATCTTTGCGTCTTGCCATGAAGGCTAAAAGAAAGAATTTCCTCCTGTCATCGGAATCAACAAGTTAGTTATTTTTCGTCTATCACACAATCATACATGCACTAAAAGATAAATAAAGCAAACCTAGTATTTGGATGTGACTTTCTTTTCCGAAGCGGAGAGACAACACCAGATCATGTTAAGAAAAAGGCATATGGTCGAAGAAGAAAATATTCCGAGAAGAGATAATCCATCCAGTTATGAGAGCACAGATGCGACTTTAGCTAGAACCCTAGCCAATCAGCAGAAGCAGGAAGAAATGATGAGGATTCTCGAATGAAGGAACTTATATTTAGAACAAGAGAATAATTTACTCAAAGACAGAAGGGAAAGGTATGAAAGGATATTAAGGAAACATTCTAGGGAATAATCAAGCGACAACACCAATCCAGTGGCAAGTGGCCCAATCAGGACGACCCCTTACCAGAGTCCAACACCCGAGGCGATTCCCCCCAGGGAACTCACCCCAGAACCGAGAAGAAAGCCCAGAAGGTAATACAGGGTTAATGTGGATTCAACTTCAGAAGAGGAGCCAGTTCGAGAGAATCGAAGAAGAGGTGCGAGCATGGTAGACAAACTCAAGAGTCCGGAAACTATGATTAGAAAGATGGCAAGCAAGGGAGATGATAAAAAGTTAGCTGAAGTGATGGCAGAAGCAGAAAAAATACCCTTCACAAGGAGACTAGTGGAGGCGGATTTTCCCCCAAAATATACCCTCCCAGCTTTTCCAACACGATTCGATGCAACCGGAGATGCAGTAGAACACATCAAGATGTATGGAATGACCCTGCTACAATGGAAGAGAAATGACACAGTAATGTGCAAATTCTTCCCGGCGAGCCTAGAGAAAGAGGAAAAGTCATATTTTTATTCATTATCACCAGGATCATTGGGAGTTACCAGGAGCTGACAGAAATCTTTCTGGAAAATTACATGCACAATAATAGCGCTCATCCCCGAGTAAATAAGCTATTCACCCTTGCCATAGGATTTAAGGAATCCCTTCGTTCCCTAACTGATAGATGGAGGAAGCTATGCACAGAGATCGGGAAGGTTCCAGTTGATCAATAAATCTTTGAATTTGAAAATGCCCTAGGAAAAAAGGACCCAATATATACGCCATGTACAATGAAAAACCTCAAACTCTGAAGGATATCCGAAAGCTGCAAGAGCATTATATTTCACTGGAAGAAATACAAGAAGGAGTTCAGGATATTCAGGTGCAGGAAGCAGCGAAGGTAGTAGGACCGGTTCGAACTTCAAATCTCACTCCACATCCAGAATCTAGGATAATTGAGAAAAGAACAGAAAAGCATGATCGAGGAACGGTTTAAAAGGATTAGGTACCCAAAGGAAAAAAACCACGATTCGAAAATAATACGTACACACCGTTAAACACCACTCTAGAATAAATCTTTAAGGAAGTGGTGAAGAGAGATGATATCCACTATCCCCGAAGCCGAAGAGTGCAGTATGAAAGAACCAAAGATCATCCAGACTATTTTGCCTATCATCAATTTAGGGGCCACTCTACCAATGACTGCCGAGACGTAAAAGAAATCGTGCAACACTTGATTCGTGATGCGCTTTTACAAAAGTATGTACAAGTTCAACCTGCAACAGCAGAGTGGACTGTACACCAAGTACGAATTCATAGAGATGCCATGGTTCTCCATTGTAACACAATCTCTCACTCTGCGATCCGAAATTTCAGTTAGGAAGTGGGATCATGTCACGAATCCACAAGAGAGATCATTCTGGTAAGGAAATCTTTAGTGTTGTCAAGACCTTACCCATGGAGCCTTGGATGATGCAGACAATATCCTTCTCGGCCAAAGATGTATCATTAAATGGTGAAGCCCATGGGGACCGATTGGTAATTACGTTAATGATCGAAGACTAGGGAGTTAAGAAAATATTGGTTTAAAGTGGTAGCTCTGTGGAAGTCCTATTTTACGATACCTACAAAAGAATGAATCTATCAGATAGCATTCTCATCCCCTCGACTTACAACATATATGGATTCAACGGATCGATCACTAGACCAAAGGGTGAAGTCGCACTCCGAGTCTCAGGAAGAGAATATGACACCATTACCACATTCTGTGTCGTGGATGTGGTTTCACCACATGAAGATATAATTGGTAGACCATGGATAACGGGAATCAAAGGGGTGGCATCACCGTATCACCAACGGTTAAGATTTCCTACACTAATGGGAGTGGCAGAAGTGGTAGGTGATTCCCAATTTGAAAAGTTCTGCATCCAGGTATACATTCAGCAAAATGAAGACAAAAGAGCAAGAATCAGAAGGGAGAAGAATCGGGTCTAGGGAGAGAAATACCAACAGGAGCTAGAAGTGATGTTGGCATTAACACAAGAGATAAAAGAGGACAGCAAAGACCAGAGCGCATATCAATTACAGTCAGCAACCTCTATCGAAGAACCCAAGCGAGATTTCACGGCTCTAGAACCAACCCAGAACCTCGACATTAGCACGAAGGATAAGCCCAGAATCGTAAAGATAGGGTCGTTGCTAAATTCATAACAAGTTTCAGGCCTGAGGACGTTGTTACAATAGTGAAATGATGTGTTCACATGGAGCATGGAAGAAATGGAGGGAATATACCGAAAGATTTGTTGCCATCATCTGAAAACTGATCCGAAATGCAAGCCTATTCGACAGAAAACGAGAAGAATCGTGCCAGAATTATAAGCTTCGGTAGAGGAAGAGTTAAAGAAAATGCAATCAACAAGGATCATCTGAAACGTGAAGTATCCCGAGTGGATTTCAAACATGGTAATCGTTCCGAAAAAGAATGGAGGGGTACGAATTTGTATTGACTTCAGTGATCTAAATAAAGCATGTCCGACGGATAGCTTCCCTCTCCCGAGCATAGATTAATTGGTTGATGCAATTAATGGTCATGAGGAATTAACTCTCATGGATGGATACTCTGGGTATAATCAGATCCCCTTGGCAGAAGAAGATAAGGAGCATAGGAACTTTTTTACACCCAGAGGTCTTTGTTGTTACACGAAAATGCCATTCGGACTAAAAAATACAGGGGCAACGTTTCAAAGATTAGTGGAAGACATGTTCGAAAAATGGATTCACAACACGATTGAGGTATACTTAGATGACATGCTAGTCAAGAGCAAGGAAGCAGTAGACCACATCACATACTTAAAACGAATATTCGATCAAATGAGAAAATATAAGATGAAAAATTAACCCTGCGAAGTGTACATTTTGGGTAACATCTGGAAAGTTTCTGGGCTATGTAATTACAAGAAATGGTATCGAAGCAGATCCCGATAAAGTTCATGCCATCCGAGATATGCCATCACCATCAACGATAAAAGATGTTCAAAGACTAAATGGATGCTTAGCTTCCCTGAGTAGATTTATTTCAAGATCTTCGGACAAGTGTAATTTATTCTTCAATACCTTAAGAAAGGGATATAAGTTTAAATGGACAGATGAGTGTGAAGAAGCATTCCAAAAGATTAAAGAGCATCTTACAAAGCTGCCAGTGCTGCAGAGACCTGACCTAAAAGAGGTTTTGACCATCTACCTAGGAGCTACAACCTACGCCATCAGTCCTGTATTGGTTAGATGCGAGAGCTCAGAGGAAAAACTTGTGTACTTCATTAATAAAACCATGACTTGCGCCAAAAGGAATTATACCAAAATTTAACAAGTAATTCTGGCTTTGGTCTATGCAAAACAAAAACTGAAAACTTACTTTCAAGCCCACAGAATTCGAGTCCTAACCAAGTCAACCATAGATCGGTTCTGGATAATTCTTCAAGATCGGGGCTAATATCGAAGTGGGGTGCGCAGATCAAGCAATTCAATGTCAATTATGAAATGCGTACAACAATCAAATCACAAGTACTAGCAGATTTGTTAGCTGATTTTCCCCTAGAAGAAGAGGATAAAATAGAAGATATCCCAGGGATAGAGGAAGAAGATGATGAATCAACTTGCCTTTGGAAAGCAGTCACCCCCGAAGGTAAGAAGTATTTATAGATGGCTCATCCAACGTTGATGGATCGGGTCTGGGCATAGTGTTTACAACACCCAAGGGAGTGAAGATTGTCCACTCCTTCAGACTCGAGTTTAAAGCAAGCAACAATGTTGCCGAATATAAGGTACTGATCCATGCTTTAAGGTTCATTATTGGAATTGGGACTAACAGAGGTTAGGCTTACCAGCGATTCTCAATTGGTGACAAGACAGAAACGAATTACCAGACTCTAGATCCTTGCCTGCATAAATATCTAAAGCTAGCCCAATATTACCTAAGTCAAATCCCAAGCATCAAACTCATGCATATTTGTAGAAGAAGTAATAGACATGCCGACGCACTGGCTTATATCGCATCTATGTTAAAAGATCCGACAGTGGAGGCTATACGGTTCAGAAGAATCCTCATTCCCTCAATATCCGATGTGGAAGATAACAGAGAATCATTAGCCATAACCGAAGCAACACTATACGAATCTGGAGATTGGAGAGAACCCATCCATTGTTTCTTAGAGTCGGGAGATTTACCTGCGAGAACCACGTAAGCATACAAAATCAAGAGCAGAGCGGCTAACTATCAGTTGAGGGATGAGATCTTGCACAGACGGTCTTTCTTGGGACCGTTACTGAGATGTCTTGGAAAAGAGAAGGGGCACCAAATTTTGGTTGAATTACATTACGGAGACGCGGGTAATCATAGTTCAGGAAGGAATCTAGCCCAGTGAGCAAAGATTACAGGTTATTTTTGGCCCTACATGCACGAAGATGCAAAACATATGGCAAAGGTCTGTGAGGAATATCAAAGATTCGGGAAGAATATCCATGCACCTTCAACATCACTCAATTCGGTGTTAAGCCCGTGACCATTTGCGAAATGGGGAATGGATATCGTAGGACCACTTCATGAAGGAACGCTTCAAAGAAAATATCTTATTGTGGCTACTGATTACTTCACCAAATGGGTGGAAGCAACTGCACTAAAGCACATTTGGGATAAGGACGTATTCAAATTCCTCTTTGAGAATATCATTTATCGATTCAGAATACCAACCGCGATAGTCTCTGATAATGGAAAACAACTGCAGGGAACCAACATAGATTTGTTGTTCAATACTTACCAAATCAAGAAGATCAAGTCTACACCCATATACCCCAGAGTAATGGCCAAGCTGAGATCACAAACAAAACTATATCCGACAACCTCAAGAAAGTTGGACGGTCATTATGGTGATTTGTGTGAACAACTACATAATGCCCTATGGGCCTATCGAACCACAAAGAGAGAAGCAACCGGGCTATCACCTTTCATGCTCAAATATGAATTTAAAGCAATTCTACCAACGAAGGTAATGATTCCTACAACGAAGTCGGAGGCATGGATGAAAAACCTCACGTCAGATCTGATACTGGCAAAGCTTGATAGTTTGGACGAAGCACGAGAAATTACGTTGTAGAAGATGGAGAACTACCAGCAAAGGATACAAAGAGAATATGATAAAAAAGTTCATCCAAGAGAATTCCATACGGGACAGTTAGTACTCAGGGAAATTTCAGAATACGAAAGAGAAAAGGAAGAAGGAAAACTAGCACCCAGGTAGGGAGGTCCATACACTATATTATCCAAAGTAGGAGAAGGCACGTATAAGCTACTCAAACCATACGGAAAGGAAATGGACCATCCTTGGCATATAAGGCATTTGAAGTTGTACCATCCTTAAGAGGTAAAATCACAGTTATTAAAATAGGTCATTCGTACTCAGGGCAAGGCACGTTCTTCCCCCGAGTTGATCTGAGGACCTGGTACTACCCAGAGTCAAAGGGGCCACACAGAGACTAACAGAAGTGGTCCCAGACCTAGGGATATAGGTCAATCAATATGAGAAAGAGATCCCTACACTCGAGTTGCAATAGGCCATTCGAACTCAGGCAATCGAGCAAGCCCCGATATGACCTAAACCCTAGATTAGGACATTTAACATACCTAACATATTCCATTGACTAGCGTCTATCCATGATGAGATATTCAAATCGGGACATGGTATCGGGCCCGATAGCCTCCCTTGTTATGAATATCGAGTAATTGGGGCAAAAACGATTATCACAAGAAAACTAACAGAATTTCATGCAGTTTTCAAGGATATAAGGAAAACGAATCAAGCATAAGGCGTTTTAAGGATATAAAAGCAGCAAAGTAAGTTTCAACCCTCAACCGATGAGGACATAAAAATTACGGTGATGCAACACCCCAAAAGAAAAAAAAGTATTTATCGAGAAACAGAATGAATAACAAGAGGAAAGAAAGCTATGAAGCAGGGGCATCATAATGAGAACCAGATTGCTTAGCCTTGAACCTAGACTTCTTCTCGGCAATAACTTCCTTCACCTTCGCATCAACACGATCTTTGAAGGCGTTTTTCGCCAACTCAAGTTCCTTTTTATGGCTTTTGTCACCAGCCGGGATAGAAGCTCTTAATTGTGTGACTTCGAAAGATAGAGCAGAGGTGGACTGCTTTTGGCGAGCAACCTCCTCTTCTAAGGGAGCGACCTTCTCTTGTTCAGCTGAAATAAAAGAACATAAACAGAGTTAAGTTCAGAATTACAAGGATAGTAAAGGAAGATAAGAATGAATATTCAAATACCTTCAAGAATCTAGAGGGTCATTTTAAGGTTTTCCTTCAACATTAGCTAAAGATACTTCAAGTTCACTAACTTTTGGGGCGAGATCTCCTCTCTTCCCCGACATACAAATCTTTAAATGATTTTCAGAAATTGCTTTATGACTCTCGTAAGAAACTTGAAGACTCTTTAATTGTTCCAAAACTTGGTCAAGATTACGACTAGTCTCCAAATATCTACATTCAACAGTCTCATCTCTACCCCTCCACTCAGTTTGATATCTTCGAGCAGCAAGGAGATCCCGACTTTTAAGTTGTAGACTTGAGCACCTATCCTCAAGGGAGTTGATATAGAGAATATGGTTGCTATCAAGGTCTCAAAGTCGATCTCGTTCAGACTCTAGACCTCAGAGTTGATCGAAGCCAGGGACAAACTCACGAAGGAGTTCAAGCTCAGATTCTAACCTAGAAATCTTGTCATCCTTGTTGAAAATTCGTTATTCTAAATTCATCACATTATTCTTAAGGAACCTAATTTCTTTCTGTAATTCGTGATGTTCATCTCTCCTTTCTCGATTACAAGAACCAATAACAACCGAAACTTAGATTCTATAGGGTCTAACTTAACAAATAAAGGAAAAGAGAGAAAAATGGATAAAAACCTCGCAGCTCGGTAATCTCCTTCTCCAGTGTCTCCTGACGGATATCACCTGCTTATTCAATTGCTTGTTCTTTTCTTGCATCTCCTCAAAAGCAGCATAATTGAAGAGTTGCATATTGTGGCTCTGCGATTACAAGGCATAAATGATTACAAAGCATAAAGGGAATTGCTGTCACCATAAATAAGGAAGGCAAGTACACATACAAAGGTCAACATGTTCTGATAAAACTTGGAGACATACGAAGGGACAGCTTGCAACATCTTAGAACGAGACATCATTCCGAAAGAAGAAGAGAATAAAGGTCCAAGTGATTCGTCGGTTACTCCTGAGATAGTCAAAGAGGTATATCCGCGACGAGCATGCACCAAAGGAAGCTTGGTATGCACGATCGAATCTAGGCCATAACTGCTCTGAGTAGGAGCAGTAAAGGAGTCATTCTGAACAATTATCTCAGCCTTAGCCTCCTCATCCTACTCATCACTTGAGTCACCTAGAACATCATCATCCGACTCAGAAACATTCACCTCAAAATTCAACTTCGACCCCAGTTCATCAACAATAGGGATGCCATTGGTTAATCTCGAATTTGGGCCAAATTTGGAAGGTTGAAAACAAATAGTTAGAGCCATACCTCCACCCAGGGTCTCGACAGCACCACTCGGGTCATTGCCCATCGAACAACTTTCACCACCATCATATTCACCATTTGCACCAAGATCATCACCAATAACATTTTCACCCTTTCCATCACCAACAAATAAGTCTTACCCTCACCATCAAGAACATCTCTAAGATCTTCCTTATCATCATATGCTTCCACAATCGTATTCTCAACATCAACTTCATAATCATCACCATCACCACCACAAAATTATTCTGGGATCTCTCCATTAGCAGGTACACTCATCAATTTCTACAAGCAGCAATGTCGGAATATGCTAATGAAACAAATAGGGAAAAGTACATGTACTTCAAACAGTTAAAAATAGTAGATATTATTTGTTACCTTAGCATTTCCCTCATGCGAGCGAGCATTCCTACCTTTTTACGAGTCGTGGGTGGCTGCAGAAGAACCAAGAACATAAATAATAAAGAAAGGAAATAACAAAAGAATAGAAGAAAAGAGAAATACCTTCTCAAAATTCGCAACCCAAAGTTGATAAGGGGCAGATCCGAGAGAATAAGGAATGAAGACCCTCTCAAAATAAAATTCCCACGAATAATAAGGGGAACTTTATCCCAGTTCTTATCATTGGTATGACGAAGGTAAAGATTCGAGACTATTCCACGAGGATCCTCATTAAGAAACAACTCCTTAGTACCATTTGGGAGAGGAAGAGAACGACGAGCCGGACCGAGTGAGAAATTCGTAAGCGGACCCGAAAAAGGAGTAAAATCCTTGTAATTATCCAAGAAGCTCTGAGCAGTATGCTTCAATTTATCCTCCATCTTATAAGTAGAATACTTCAAATCCCTACACTTACCCTTGATATGCCTTTCCCACTCTGCAAGAAAACGATACCAGTTCTCATTATACTGACCAATAGCCCGACTCGGAGAAGCTTGCGAAAGAACTTCATAGGAGAGAGCCCGAGATGGATGAAAGAGGGGGAGTCTGAGGCCAGCTTCGAGTTGACCTCTGGTAATAATGGTGTCCTGAGAAGAATGATTTAACTCATTAAAGGCCTTGGCATCGAGCAAACCTCTCTGGCCTGACAGCAGAGTCACCTCAAAGGCCTGAAGACTAAATCTCTCTTTGATATCGTTGCAAAAATCGACATCATCAATCTCACCTTCTTTGGTCACGGGTCTCTTTTCCATAATTCTGCAAGAAGGAAACAAACGAAGATCAGGAAATAGCGAATCTAGTCTATCACGAGCCTAAAGAGAATAATCCATGGTCGGAAATAGAGAATCAAGGGCATAATAATCTTCTTCTGAGAACATATAAACGACATACTGTTTCCCAGAAGACTGAGAAGGAGTTGATGATTTTTTAGACATGTTTGATTGATCTTGATCCTGAAAAGGGTGATACAGATGAAGGTGAACTGAAGAAAAGAAGGAATACTCATCAAAAATAACATTAACACTTACCATGAGGAAAGTAGAGTACTGCAGAGGAGGGCGACGAAGCTCTAATGGAGGTGGAGAGAAAAGTTGCAGAAGAAGCTGAAAGGAAAGAGAAAATATTGGGATAATAATTAAGGAAAACCCTTTGGTCTCTTATTTAAGGAGAAAAAAACAAAAAGACAATTGAACCGGCGCTTCGGGTCAATAGGTCATAAAGTGAAGAGGGAGAGAAACGTGGCGGTCATCAAGGAACGTGAAGGTGAGAAGAAGGAGATAAAAATTTCTTCCCATCATTCCCCTGGTAGGTATGTGAATAAAGAGGCAAAATGTAGTGGTAAAATATCCAGATACATGTGTCACTATTTAAAGCAAAGGATTCATACTTCTACGATAAGAGCGAAACACTGAAAAAGATTATTTGGTCCAATACAGGAGACGAGGCGTCTGCTGGATCAACTCAAGAGCATGACATGTGGAAAGCAGCAAAGGTAATCAAAGATCAAGTTTGAATAGGGGGACAAGATATTAAATGTTGTTGCAGAAGCACGTGCGAAATGTTCAGAAGCATTTAATACACCTGACACAACTCAAAAAGGGTATTCTCCTCGGACCATGGTCAATAGAAGAACCCACTTCTCACCTCACAAGTTAACAACAACGAAGCGATGAAACAAGAACACATTTGAGAGCTACCACGAATCTAGTTGGAGATGGTATTAACTATCTCGAGGACCACTCTCTGAATCAGAAGACAATAAGCTTGGGTATACACATTTAACACTATAATTTGGTTGTATACCCCTTTTTGTTGACTATAAATACTAAACTTTGTCAAGAGAGGAAGGTAGGTTTTTTGAGCGAGCAAAGGAATCAATACTAAGCTGGAGAGATGGTGTTCTTAAGTGCTCTTGAGTGTTCTTGAGTCCAAGGATTGTAAGAAAAACTCATTCTAAATAATATCAAAATTTACACCCCCGTGGACATAGGTAATCATATCGAACCACGTATATCTCTTGTATGATTGTTACTACGTTCTTGGTTTACTTATTTATCTTCTTATTTATGAATGAATGGTTAGATACAAATAGTTAGATTTTATGCAACTACAGTTGTAAAGAATCTAAAGGACAATACAAATATATCTCCAGTTGGCTATTAACTTATTACTCCCTTAATTTCATAACTAATAGAACGCTGAGTACAAATTTAATTTAAGTCTCTTACACACTTGATCAGCTGATTTTTTCCGTTGGAATAGAACATGGGGAGACACCCTTACATCCTGGAAGGCGTGGACGAAGGTAAATCTCTAGTGGGGTTAACTTGGGCATGGTTAAACCTGAACCTTCCGTCATGTCTATTACAAGTCATGCTGGATCATTGTCGAAATCAAACGCATAAAGCAGGCAAGCAAGTGCCATATGAACTGTTTGGACAAATCCTTTTCCCCAAACTAAATGGTAGATACTCAAAATCTCGACCTCTGAAGTCCAAGTTTGCTGCCTCACTACCAGAACGACCATCGAGTTGTGGAAGAAACCTCTCCGGCTTGAACTCTGACGGGTTTGTCCACACTCGAGGATCACGGTGCAATTTCCATAGGTTGACCAACAAATGTGTGCCTGCTCTCACTTCATACCCACCAATTTTGCAGTCTACTATCGCCTCATGAGGTACGTCGAGTGGGGAAGCAGGGTACATCCGGAGTGTCTCCTTTACAATTTCTTTGAGGTAGACAAGATCATTGATGTCGTGTTCCTCTATGTTTCTGTCCTTTCCTACTTTGTTGTTGTTTATGTCAATTTTCCCATTGACATTAACAACCAATGATTCGAAGATTGCATATTTAACTTAAGATTTTAATAAATGAACTGATACATAGAATTATTTTAAGAAATAACAATTTGATAAACATTTTTACAATTCAATGGCGGATAGATCAGAAATATGATCAAAAGTACAATTTCAACTACATCTCTTAAAAGCAAGAAATTTTATCATGAATGTTCTATTCTTTGGATCATCCATCGTACATACTTAATAACCTTTTTTCTTCTGATCTTCTTAGTCTTCTTTCCTCCCCTCTCTTTCTAATTTTTTCGACCCCTTCTTCGTTGAATGCTCTCTTCTATTTATAGTTATAGTAGCGGGTCCTACTTGTCCCGATACCCACTATCGTTCTTCTTATTATACTAGGATCGAGATGCTTATAATATTGACAGGTCATGTTTTCTCTTTGGTGCGCTCCTTGCATGGTTTACACGTGCTCTTCATTCCTTGAAATCTTTGGTGCGTTCCTTGCATGGTTTACACGTGCTCTTCACTCCTTGAATATCAACTTCGTCCGGATCATATGTGTCAGTAAAGTAATTATTACCTTACTTTCCCGCTCCATGCTCATCATTATTCTTCCTTTCCCGTTCTATATGTATTTAATGCTGTCTGTTTCGATCAGTGTGATATTACTTTCCCGATCTTACGTGTCAATCGTGCAGAGATTTGCTCAGTCTGTCACTTCTGTGCCGTTCCGCTACTTTAATATGGCTTTGATTGTGTGCTTCTCGTCCTTCTTAATTTCACTGTTTCTTTCTTAATCGTCTTACACGTGTCGCTCCTATTTTATTTCCCAACAGTTATCAAGCTCATCCTGATCCTTTCTTAGAAAATAGGATTAGTGATAAGTAGTGCGAGAGCCTATGTCAATGTAAGTGATGTGGTGTCTGAGGAAGCTGTTATTATTTGTTGTAAAATCGATAAAACTTAGTTAACATGCATATTAGGAGTGTTAACATTAAGAATGTTTCGAACTAACTCGAACAAATATACATAACCGTGATAAAGCCATCTGCCACATAGTAATTCGGAAATTCGCAGATATCTTATGATTCTTCTCTGCAAATTCGAAATATTACCGCACATTGAGTCACGTTGTCACAAGACCCTCTAAATCCATTATTTTGATTCTAATGTGATCGATACTCGAGTAGAGACTCACATTTATTTTAGTCAGGGAACATCTCTTACCTTTACACCAAAGAGAACAAAGTGTGATGAATCGCTTAAGGATCGAAGAATTGTTATAGTCAACATTAAAGAGAATAGATACTTCTATGATATCAATAAATATATTCCCATACTTTATTGATAGAAATATGTGTTGTTATATACAAGAGTGAAGAGAAGCTAATTTAGGAAATACATATATGTTTATGCTATAATTGTGATGTGGACAGCTATATGATACAAACATAGAATCAACTACAATTATGGAGTTGATGACCGAATATTTTACCATGATTTTAGGCTAAACATGCTCTATTTTGAATAGAGTAGGATCCGCACATATTTCCCTTATACGCCCCCGCAAGATTGGGCTTCCATCGACAAGGCCAGTATTGGTATGCATCAATTATGTACGCTGCTTTGACAGTGGCTTGGTGAGGAGATCATCTAACTGGTCTTGAGTGTGTACATGTCTGACTTGAAGGCTTCCTTTTTGGACTAATTCACGCACAAAGTGAAGGTCTATTTCAATATGTTTCATCCGTGAATGATGAACTGGGTTGAGACTTAGATGTGTGGCCCCAGTATTGTCACATAACAGATGAGGAGAGTCTTTAAGTGGAAGTTCAAGTTCTTTGAAAAGTGTAGACAACCATATTGTATCGGAAGCCACATTAGCTAGTGCCCGATATTCAGCCTCAGTTGAGGATCTTGCAACTGCACGTTGTTTATTGGAGCTCCAAGAAATTGGATCAGAACCCAAGAAACTGATGTAAGCAGAAGTTGACGTGCGATCATCCATATTTCCAGCCCAATCGGCATCGGTGTATGTCCTTAGTACAAAAGATCCAGCTTTGTGGATCTGAATACCATAAAAAATGGTTTAAGTAGCGGAGTAGCCGTTTGGTTGCTGTTCAGTGATTTGCAGTTGGCTTATGCATAAATTGAGATAGTTTGTTCACTGCAAAAGATATATATGAACTTTTCAAGGAAAAATATTGAAGACTGCCAATTATTCGATGAAAATCAGAACTGCCCACAACAGTTGTGCCATCAATCAGTTGAAGAGGTTGGGTGGTGGAGAGAGGAGTTGAGACATCTTTCACACCACTCATACTTGTAGTGTCTAAAAGCTCACAGATGTATTTATGTTGTGGGAGAAATAACCCTTCTCTTGTAGGAATAACTTCAATCCCCAAGAAAAAATGAAGAGAACCCATACCCTTGAGAGAAAACATGTCGCCCAACTGTTTAATAATGGAGGTCACAGGAGGTGGATTATTTCCTGTGATGATAAGATCATACACATACACCAAAAGGTAGCAAAGAGTGGAGCCATGGCTGTAGATGAAGATAGAATAGTCTGCCTTGGGGTTTTGAAAACCCAATTGAAGAATGGCAATTTTAAGGGCACTGTACCAGGCGCGTGGAGCTTTTTTAAGCCCATAAATAGCCTTGTTTAGTCTGCGCACATGGTGGCGTTTGGACAGATCTTTGAATCCCGGAGGTTGTGCCATAAAAACAGTTTTAGTTAAATCACCATTTAGAAATGCATTGTTAACATCCATCTGCCTCAAATCCCATCTATTCATCACTGCAATAGACAATACAACTCTAATAGTAGATGGTTTAACTACAGGGATAAAGGTCTTTGTGTAATCAACACCAGGACGTTGATTGTAGCCCTTAGCCACGAGTCTGGCTTTGAGTTTATCAACAGAACCATCACCTTTCTGTTTTACCCGAAATATCCACTTACGCCCCACAAGTTTACAATCAGCAGTGGGTAAAACGAGATCCCAAGTCCCATGTTTCATCAAGGCAGTGAGCTCTGTGGACATGGCCTCACGCCAGTGAGGTTGAGAGATGGCTTGACTCATACTTGTTGGTTCAATGATTTGAGGGAGAGGGTGCTTTGACACAATGTGGATTTGTTTAGGTTTAGAAATTTGGTTCATTGATCTTGTGGCCGTGGTATGAGTGCGTTAAGGTTGAGGATTTGTTGTACGGGAATTTGTATTAGGTAAAAAAGACATCAGGAAATCTAAGAAGTAGCCAGTCCGATTGTCACCTGGTTGAGTAATCGGATGGGTGGGGTTAGGATCTACATCTTGCAAGGAACTAGAAATTGAAGGAGCAGAGGGTGCGAAATTGGGGAGGACGCAACGATGACATGTGAACCTTCCAGAGGCAGCAAGGTTGTCGGTGCGTCGAAAACCGGTGAGGATGGCACTGCAGGAGGATGGGCACCGAAATGAAGAGGAAGCAATTGATGAGGTTCTTGAAGGTGCAAAATGAGTTCGGAAGGTACGAGTGAGGATTGGATGGAATGATTTTTGTTTTCATCAAATAACACATGGCGAGAGATAAAATATTTTTTTGTTTGGGGTTCAAAACACTTGTAGTCATTTTGAGTTGGTGAGTAGCCGAGAAAAATACAAGCTTTGGATTTGGGATACATTTTGTTTAAGTTGTAGGCTCTGGTGAGAGGATAACAAATACACCCAAATTTTTTAAATTTTAAATAATTGGGTGATTGACAAAAAAGAGCTTCAAAAGGGGATTTGTTTTTTAGGAGAGGCGTGGGTTGACGGTTTATGAGATAAGAGGTTGTTTGAAAAGCATGCGGCCAGTATGAAAAATCAGGATTTACATCATAAAGGAGCATGAGACCCGTTTCAACTAGATGACAGTGACGACGTTCAGAGACACCATTTTGTTGTGAAGTGTGAGGGGCAGTGGTGAGGTGAGTTATACCATGAAGTAAGAGATATGATTTTAAAGAAATAAACTCACCTCCGTTATCGGAATATAGTGCTTTGATGGTTTTTTGAAAGCGGGTTTCAACAAATTTTTTGAAGTGCGGAAAAATTGTAGAAACATCAGATTTAGTGGTCATGGGATAGAACCATATATATTTTGTATAATGATCAACAAAAATAAGGTAATATCGTGATCCATCAATCCCAGTATAACTAGCGGGTCCCCGCACATCCGTGTAAATAAGTTCAAGGGGCTCATGACTTTGGAGACTTGTGACGCGAAAAGGTTGTTGATGTGCTTTATTAATATAGCAGGAATGACATAATGAAGACAAATATTTATGGGAGGAAATAGGAAGAGAAAAATTCTTAACAAGATGATGGACAATTTTAATAGAAGGATGCCCAAGACGCTTGTGCCATCCATCAATGGAGGTACTTTCATGCACATTAACAACCTTTTTTTATACCGACAATGATTACGGGAAGGTGTAGATACCACTGTTACCTGCTCCTTTTAGTAGGATCACCCCCGTGATCTTGTCCTTCACAAAAAAATGAAAGGGATAAAATTCAATAAAGACATCATTTTGTTTGGTGAGATGATGTACATAAATTAAATTTTTGCAAAGATTGGGAACATAAAAAGTATCATGTTGTGTAAATATTCGGTGCGGAGGGTGTAAAGCCAAAGAACTAATGTGTGAGACGGCTAAACCTGAACCATCACCGAGAATTACTTCGTCAGTTCCATCGTATTCGGATATATATATAAATTGGAAAGATCACCCGTGATATTATGAGACACGGATGAATCAAGTAGCCAATTTTTATCTTTTCCCGTAGAAGTGGTGGCGCAATTGATAGATACATTCTGTGAATGAAACTGAGGACAGGCCTTGGCAATGTGGCCCAACTGGTCACACAGTTGGCACTTGGGTTGATAACTCCGAGTAGAGGTATTGGGCTTACCAGCACTTGAGGTGAGACATCGTCCATCACGTTGGGCTCCATTTGAGTACCGACCTGGGATGGATCCTTGAGGTCCTCGGAAATGATCATGTTGTTTAAGGAAACGCTGATGACTTCCCCCATTTCCAGACATCTTTGTCTTTGTAAAGTTGGCAGGCGCAACTAAGTATTGCATTGCAGTTTCCAGGCGCCTCAGATAAGCCTCATGTCCAACCAGCAAGTCATGCAACTCCTCAAAAGTCAGAGATGGTTCTCGGGAACGAATCAACACTGCAATCTGCCAAAAATCTGGACCTAAACCATTTAACACATAAAGGGTTAGGTCATCATCCGAAATGGAATGATCTATGATGGCTAGTTCATCAACTAAAGTCTTCACAGCATGGAGATATCTGGTGATGGTTCTATTTCCGCGCTGGATTAAGGTAAGTTCCTCATTTAACTGCATTGCACGAGTTCGAGATCGGATAGTATAAAGATGATTGAGTTTTTTCCAAGCTTCATGGGAGGATTTATCCGTAGCAATAAGGGGTGTGATGGAAGGAGAAGTAGAGGCTAAAATCGCACTCAGGATAAGTTTATCCTGTCGAACCCAGTGGGTCTTGTGGAGTTCTTTAACCGGGGTGCCATCTGAAGAGGGACACCGAAAGGTGCCTTCAACATAGTTGAGGAGGTCATAACCAATAAGAAGTGCTTCAAATTGAGCACGCCATTGAGGAAAGGTGGAGGGAGTTAATTTTTCATTGATTTGGGAAGTGATGTTGAGAGCGATAAGGGATTTTTCGGATGCGGAAGGGGGTTGGGTGTTGATGGTAAAATTGGGAGTTTGATCGGAGGAGGAGGAAGACATTGTAGTTACTTGGATCGGTGGCTCGTTTGAGATCGGTAGCTCTGATACCATAAAGAGAATAGGTACTGCTATGATATCAATGAATATATTCCCACACTTTTCTTGATAGAAATATGTGTTGTTATATACAAGAGTGAAGAGAAGCTAATTTAGGAAATACATATATGTTTATGCTAGAATTGTGTTGTGGACAGCTATATAATACAAACATAGAATCAGCTACAATTATGGAATTGATGACCGAATATTTTACCATGATTTTAGGCTAAACATGCTCTGTTTTGAATAGAGTAGGATCCACACATGTTTCCCTTATAAACATTAGAAACATACATTTTATCGGTCTTAGGCTACGCGACCGTTACCTCCAATGTGTAGGTTCACTTATTTTCCAGGTTTCACCAACAGCACTTCTAAGGAATGGCTGAAAAAATACGAGCCCAACATGAAACTTTGGGATGAGTTGGTGGAGCCGGAACAAATCAAGAGTACAATCGTGTTGAATTAAGTATTTGTCTTTTGTTAACAAATGAACTATCAGATGTCAATGGTTTGTAGCTTTCATATATTGAATAATCACTCATAATGAATGAAATGAATTTGCTTTTTGGTTACTTTGAATTATTGTTGGTTGCAGGAAAAACTAAAAAAACTTAACTCAGAATCGGTGGGTGCATACGTATCCAACGATTTTGAATCACATATACCAGAGAGTCATTCAGAATCGTTGGATGCATAGGTGTTCTGTCCACCGATTCTTAATCTGCATCTAGAATCAGTGGACATGTATGTGCATTGTCCAACGATTCTGGATCACAATTACAAAAATTTAATATGCTTTACCACCAATCATTTAATGTAATAATGAATAACGAACTTCAAACCATTCATATAACATATTAAATCATAAATTTATCCATCCATCCACAAACAAATTAAAAATAAATATCCGAATAAAACAAGTGGGGTTAACTTGGGCATGGTTAAACCTGAACCTTCCGTCATGTCTATTACTAATCCTGCTGAGTCATTGTCAAAATCGAATGCATGAAGCAGGCGAGCAAGTGCCATATGAACCTTTTGGATGGCGAATTCAATCCCTGGACACGTCCTTCTTCCTGATCCAAATGGTAGATACGTAAAGCCTTGACCTCTGAAGTCCAAGTTAGCCGCCTCACCACCAGAACCACCATCGAGTTTTGGAAGAAACCTCTCCGGCTTGAACTCTGACGGGTTTGACGACACTCGAGGATCGCAGTGCATTTTCCATAGGTTGACCAACAAATGTGTGCCTGCTCTCACCTCATACCCACCAATTTTGCAGTCTACTATCGGCTCATGGAGTACGTTAAGTGGGGCAGCAGGGTACATCCGGAGTGTCTCCTTAACAATTGCTTGGAGATAGACAAGATCATTGATGTCGTGCTCCTCTACATTTCTGTCCTTGCCTACTTTGGTGTCAAGCTCATCCTGAGCCTTTCTTAAGACAGTAGGATTAGTGAATCATAGAGCGAGAGCCCATGTCAATGTAAGTGACGTGGTATCTGTGGCAGCTATTATCATTTGCTGCAAAATCGACAGAACTTAGCTAACTAGCGTATTAGGTAGGTCTGCAAACATTAAGAATGTTTCGAACTAACTTAGAACAAATTTACAAAACCGTGATAAGCCATCCACCACATAGTAATTCGGAAATTCACAGATATCTATGATTCTTCTCTGAAAATTCGGAATCTTACCGCACATTGAGTCACAAGATCCCTCTGAATGCAGTATTTTGATTCTAATGTGATGGATACTCGGGTAGAGTCTCACATTTATCGTTTTCATTTTGCTTTTATAATACAAAAGCTAATAAATTATGACCCGAACAGTTGAGAAATCAGGTAATTATTTGCATATGATGCCCAAATTCGGAATATATATAGTTTAACACGTGGTGTATGACCATGAAACTGTCTACCAGTACACCAAGCTAAGTTTTGGTGCTGTAATTATGCGACTATGATACAACCTTCAATGCTTGTTGGAACTGAAGGGTGATTCCAGTTTTACCCGGGAAAATTGTTTATTATGTTGCATCTTTAATATTAAAGAGAAGTTAAATACATACCAGGCATGTGGCTTTGATTACAGTGTCACGGCCATAACCATAGAAGAGATCATCATTTTCCTCATCAAGAACTGACATCATCACATCCATGAAATCTTTCGCATCCTCATGATTACTGCCTCCGGATGCTGAGCTTGATAGTATCGCCCGTCTTCTTTGGTGCCGATGCTCTTCAAGCCACTTTGCAACAATGAAATCCATATCCTTGGATACCCTTTTCATGCGTTTCATTTGTCCATCCACATCCAGCCACCCAAGGAATGGAAGAGCATCAGATGCAACCGTAGCTCCTGCTAGTGTGAAGAATTCTATGATGGTCTCATGGAGCCTTTGACCTACTTCTTCCTCTTTGTTAAAGCCATATTTGGAGTCATATTCATGACTGTTCTCCCTCTTGAAAAAAATTGGTTTTCCGGCAACTAAATTCAACACCACATTCAAGGCTAGCTCTCCAAATACTTGGCTCATGTCGACTTTAACTGAACCAGTTGTTGTGCCATTTTGTTTTATTTGGTCTTGACTTTTCATCCAGCACCGATGCAAGTGTTTCATGCATTTGGCGGTCTCCAAGTGAGGAACATGCTTGAAAAGCTCGACACGCCTTTATGAGAGCAAATGGACGGTAGAGATCTTACGGAGCTCTCGCCAGTAAAGACCGTACGTGGAAAAACCAAACAGGCCAAGAGTGAGGGACTTGTTGGCAGCACCGGATGGGCGGGTTGCGAGGAACCTGTCGTTGGTAGTGAAGCACTCTTTAGACATGTCCCAACTACTTACAACAAGCGTTGGATGCATACCAAACCAGGCCATGAAGATAGGTCCATAAATGTCGGATATTTCTGTAAGGATTTTGAACAGAGGTTTCGACCCTATTAGCCGAGGAAGGTGGCCTAATATAGGCCATGCCCCTGCAACTGCAGGTGGTGATACTGATGATAGTTTCGTATTCCTCGACGACTTTAAGATCCATAAATAATAGAAGAGAGATAATAAAGCTAATAAGCCTGTAATATGAGTCCAAGCTTATAATTCAATGGTTTCCCATCAACTCCAGTAAGAAGGAAGTCAGGGGTTTAATCCTCTCCGTAAAGGTTTATATTTATATTAATATAGTTATATGGTTGGGTTTTATGGGATGGATCTGGCAGTAAAACCTGGCTACCTGACTAGGTTCGAGTAGGAACTGGGTCCGTCTTTCTTTGTCGATTTTGACTATCATATATAAGAAACTTTGATAGTAGAAGAAAGGTAACAAAGCTAATACATACTTGTGTGGCATCGGATTGTGCTTATCGGGTAATGGAAATTGGAGGGGAAATTATGGGATGGCCCATATATACAGTAGAGTAGACTTCTCACTCCCGTGAGAGAATTTTATGTTGTTAGAGCGTCTATAATGGGACGATCAAAATATAGACTAAAGATCAAAACTAGTCTTTGGTCTGGAATTGTGAGGCGCAACGGGATGAGTAGATTTGGGGTTTAGTCCAAAAAATCGATTGTAGCAGACTAAATCTGGTCTTTTTTTTGGACTAAACTTCGTTTAGTTGAGCGGCATTGTAGTGAAGCGCCTAGCATCAAGCGGCTTCGTAGTGAACCGCCTGGCATCAAGCGTTATTTTAGGACAACGCTCAAAAACACGGGCGGTAACCTAGCAATACGCCTGATCAAGCGCTAACCTAGGACTACGCCTGATGGAACGAGGCTCTAGGATCACGCCCACTAACAGGCGTAACGCTAGAATACCGCCCAGTTTGAGCGTAACCCTAGGCGCGGCCTTAGGCGTCCGCTCAGTTCTAGGCGCGCCCCTAGGAGTCCGCCTGGATAATTTACTTGATTTTGTTACCGTTTTGTTACCGTTGTCAAAGACTATAAATTGTATTCTAATACACCTATAAATAAATAAACTTATATCTATCATTCTCATTTCAAATCCACATCTTTTACATTTCATAGAAAATTTATAATCTCTCGTTTTCATATTTATGGCTTACGAAAATTTTAGGCTTAATGCAGAGAATTTTACTCTAGAGGAAGATTTATCCCTATGTCGAAACATAGTATTACATTATCCATCAAGGGTTCATAAACTTCGGATGAATGGTTCAATAACCGGTAATGAAACCGGTTAAAGAACATATCCATGCTAACTTTTGTAATGAAACCGGTAACCCCAATAACCGGAACAGAGCAGGCATTTTTTGTCGATATATGGAAATCACAAGGGCAGTACTAGAATTTTCTTCTTTAACCGCTAAGGTGAATGAAAGAAGAATTATAAATAAAACTGATGATGAAGTTGTTGCCAGATCTCAGGAGGAATGGAGAAGATGGAAACGTTCAGATTTCTGGTACCAACCTCATTTCGAGATCCTATGGGTGATGGAAGAATACAATCCTTTTGTGTTGATTATTCTCCGAAGATTTGAAGAACGTCGTCCCGGGCGTCATACGACCCGTTGAAGGTTTGATAATAGGTTTGCTTAAGTGTAATCTATTGATTTATTATATATCATCTCCTTTAATGTTATGCGATGTATGCCTTTTCGATTCAATGAAATGATTTTACGTTCAACTGTTTTACAAAATTAATTAACTAATGAAATGTGGCCATCTATTAAAATATATTGATAATACATGAGTTAATAAGTAGAGCTAAACTCACTTTCGCAGGCATCGTGGCTAATTAGTTGCCTTATCTAACGAATATATTTCTTTTTGACAAAAAATTTTCAATGGGAAGAAATTCTACATTTTTTCTTTTCCATAATTCTCTTGTTTCCAAAATTGGTAGTTAAAGTTCAATATTAATTTCCTACTACAACCAAACTCTGAAAAAATATTTGAAAATTTCCCAGATCCAGTAGATAAAGATAAACAATTACTTCCGGTTACAACCCAACTCTGAGAAAATATTTGAAAATTTTCCAGAATTCGTTGATAAAGTTAAAAAATTACTACCGATTACAACCAAACTCTGACAAAAGTTAGAAAAATTCTCAAAATCGGTAGATAAAGTTAGCAGTTACTTCCGATTACACTTTGGACTTAATGAACTCGTAGCTTTCAACAAATGTGAACTCTTCGCATTTTTCCTTATAGTAGTGCATTTTTGCGAGATCCTCCTACACAAGCATAGGAAAAAAAACCATAATTCATCAAGTTTACTATGTTGTTATTGGAAGACCAAACAACTTAGCTTATGTAAAAGATACTTACAAATTGTTGGATCAACAAGCCTAAATGGGTGGGGTTAAAGATCCGTTGTTGTATAGCAATATAATCAGCTATCCCTATTCGGATAAGTTGGTATCTATCATGAATTTGTTCAAGAGATCTTTGCTTTGGATTTCCATATTCTCGAGCATATTGGATGTAGATCCTCCCCCAAAAGGTTTCAGGTTCAACCCTTCCAGCTATGACATCTTCACGTAGGGTTTCTTTATGTCATGTTTTGGTTATAGCCAAATCTTCAGCTGAATCAAATGTTGCCATGTTTGTAGGTAGAGTTATGAAGTGAATTACAAAGAGGAGATGATTAAATGAAATTTGTAGAGTGTATGAAACTAGGGGTGTGTGGTATTTGGTAGAGAAAACAGATGTATTTATAGGATAATTTTAAAAACTAGTCGTTGATTGTACTTTCATTGTAAATAATTGCACAACTACCTCAATTATCCATAGTCATAATAGTAAAATATAATCGGTAGATAATAACATACTATAACTACCGATCCAGACACAACAACCCATTTTTCCCTACCAAGAGAGAGACTTAACGGCTAGTATTTTCAAAAACTTACTACTTAGCATGAATTCTCTCTAAATACAGAATTGTTCATGAATTCTCTCTAAATAACTCAAACTCATTACTCCATTTTCAAATGAGACAACTCTTCGGCTAGCAAATGAGTTTGTAACTTATGATAAAAAAAAATAACATGAGCTAATAAGTAGAGCTAAACTCACTTTCGCAGGCATCGCGGCTACACTTAGCATGTGCAGCAAGCCTTTAAACCCCTAGGTGCACCTAGCGGCCGAGTTGTGTCTCGGGCGGGTTTACTAGAGATTTACCCACAAAACCTATCTAGAGGATTTACAAATTTTTAATCCTCACAAAAATCTGACCATAAGTGTTCGATCAAGTCATTTCGCAAACGAATATGAGTATCTTTGTCGAATACTGCACGTCGGCGTTGGTCCATTCTCATTCTCGAAAGTTCAGCAGTGTTGTGTCTAGAAATATTTACCGGTGCACCGTGGCTGCGTTGATCATACTCATGCGGCCAATCACCGGGTAAACGCTCATCCTCCACTATCATATTATGTAGAATGATTACAGTTTTCATTATATATGCTAGTACGTCAGGATTCCTCATTCGTGTTGGTTGCTTGATGATTGCAAATTGATTTTGCAGTACACCGAAGCCTCGTTCTACATCTTTTCGGCAACCCTCTTGCCTAGCAGAAAAATTTTGTTTCTTCGTCGAATCTGGATGTTTAATCGACATCACAATAGTAGCTATCTCTAGGTATATTCCATCACCAAGATAGTACCCCATATCGTAATGATGTCCGTTGACAACAAAGTTCACAGCCGGTGCTTTCCCGTTGATAAGCTTTTTGAAAATATAAGAACGGTTCATCACATTTATATCATTGTTAGAACCAGGCATACCAAAAAATACATGCCAAAACCACAAATCATATGACACCACTTCCTCCAGGATAATACTTTCACTACCTTTGTACGCAGTGTAAGCACCTGATTCAGCCGATGGGAATTTATCCCATTTCCAGTGCATGCAATCAACACTACCTAACATCCCCGGAAATCCCCTTTCCTTGTTCTCAACAAGAAGCAGTTCAACATCACGCTTAGTTGGTGTGCGCAAATATTCTTTCTCGTATAGATGCACTATCGTCTTACAAAACCTACGAGTTGCTTCCAAAACTGTGGTTTCTCCGATCCGTAAATACTCATCTATTGCATCTGTCGCACATCCGTAAGCTAACATTCGTATTGCTGCGGTAATTTTTTGTTGAGGGGTTAATCCAAGAACACCACAAGCATCTCTTTTTTGAACAAAATAATTATTTACAGCTACGACATCTCCCAATATACGGTTGAATAATTCTCGCCGCATTCTAAATCTTCTACAAAATACATGAGGAGGAAACGTCGGGTTTTTGCAAAAGTAATCTTCCCATAGAAGTTTTGCACCGTCATCACGCTCTCTTGTTATTTGGATACGAGAATGAGGCCAGTTCATACTTGAAACGATCAATCCCGCAGTGACTGCTTGATTATTTTAGCTCAATGCAAGTAAACCTTCGTCTGATGAGTACAAACTATTGTTATCATCATCACACGATGATGAAGAAGAAGAAGATGAAGAAGAAGAATGAGGAGGAGGAATAGAAGAACAAGAACCATAATACTGATTGTTATTTTGATAGTATGCCATTTGTTTTTTGATGTTTGTATTTTTGGTTTGTATAATTTGAGAATCCAGTGTTCAATTTATAGGCAAATGAAGATAAGATTTTGAGTTTTGATATGACCAAACACGGTTGGTATTTTAATACAAAAACAGAGTGTCGGGTGAACAGACGTCTCAGAGATATGAAATGTCGGTTGACAAGACAATACCAAATGAACAAAACGACAAAGGAAAAAAAATACAGAGTTTTGAATTGACAATACAAAACAGATATAAAGGACAAAAGAAAAGATTATAAATATTAGGAGATGACAAAACACGGTTGGTATTTTAATGCAAAAATAGAGTTGAGGCAAGTGGGGTGAACAAACGCATCAGAGATATGAAATGTCGGTTGACAAAGACAATACCAAATGACCAAAACGACAAAGGAAAAAAATACAGAGTTTTGAATTGACAATACAAAACAGATATAAAGGACAAAAGAAAAGATTATAAATATTAGGAGATGACAAAACACGGTTGATATTTTAATGAAAAAATAGAATTGAGGCAAGTGGGGTGAACAGACGCATCAGAGATATGAAATGTCGGTTGACAAGACAATACCAAATGACCAAAACGACAAAGGAAAAAAAATACAGAGTTTTGAATTGACAATACAAAACAGATATAAATGACAAAAGAAAAGATTATAAACATTAACAGATGACAACAGAAAGCAGGTAAAAGACAACGATAATGTAAGAAAAATAATTTGAAAAGACAATTCAAATGTGACAAAAGAAAAAGTTTTATGTTCAGCTAACAATTTAATGCTAATGAATTACTACTCTTTCGTATCTTGATTCTCGGACGTCGAGCGCGGGGGCATAAACAGAGTAAAAGATGATCTGGAATTATAGTTACTATATTGCATTATTGATGACAATCCCTGACCCATGGTGTTCCACATCGGTGGTGGCATAGTTTGAGCATACGTGCCAAACCCAATGGGTGGTTGTTGATGACGAAAGTGGGAAAGTTGTGAGTTCAACATGCTCACATCATTTTGTAGAACCCGTATTTCTGCATCTTTGGCCACGAAAAAGTCCATCAGCTCCTTAGTTTCATTTAACGTAAAGTTACGAAACTCTTGCGTAAAATCAGCATAATCTTGAACTAAACCATAAGCCTCGACCTGTTATGAAAAAATTAAAATCAAATTCTCAACCATTACTATATACTAAAATCAAATTTACAGTGGTTTGTTGTATACTTACGTATGACAATTGTTGTTGAGGCGGAATGGGTACATGTTCACGAGGACGTTGGATGTTGTGTTTAATAAGGTCACCAGCATAACCTTACGTTTCAACCTCCCAATCGAATTTGGTGGCATATTTCTGCAGTTTAGTTACATGTCGCCAATACTCCATATACAGATCATAGTTAACGACACGTACTAATTCACTTGAAGGGAGCAGACAGTTTTCGCTCATCTCCTCAACATCTTCGTCGGTCAAGTTGGAAATACGACTAGGCGGGTTGCTAGGAACGCCCCATGTTTGATGGTGCTGCCTCCAACACCGATCTCCGAGATTCATGTTATTCTTTGAAAAGAAAATTATAATAAACATAAACCAATCGATTAACCGAAATTCAAAGAAAATAAATAACATTCCAATGAAAATAAATTATAAACTCACAGTGCCTAGCCAAGAGAATATAACCCTTTTTCTCTGAGAGCTACAGCTTTCCGTCCAATTTCAGAATCCAGGACCATGATCGCAGATTCCCACGGTTGCCAGGACACTTCGTCTACAGAAAACTGATTCAGAGATGTCCTTGAACGAACAATATCAATACTCTTCCTCCGTGTTCCCGTCCACCGACAACATCTAGGCCACATTTGTTCACTTTCAGGCGATGGGTTCTTTGGACGACAAATGCCCAGATATTCGTACCCCCGAAACTAGAATGTCATGACAACCAATGGAATAAATAACTGAGCAACAAAAAAATAATTTAAAAGAATTATAAATAAGACTAAGAAATTTACCTCCAATATTTGGAAGGGTCCAGCCAATGAATTTTGTCCCCTTCCAGATGCGGCGAGACCGGAATACAATTTCGAAAATGCAGCATTACCCCCGTCGTAATCGTTAACTGCATTTAGATCATCAAAAGCAGCTAACCATCCAGCATCAATATAGGTTTTTGCATTTGAAAAGAAGAATTGACCCAAAACATACATATAGAAGGCTCTTGCCACTCTATCAGCAAGTATGCTATCATCGTTAACCGCAACCAACGTTGAGGATCAAAAACATGTGCTCAAAATTGCAATCGTAATTGCATCTGAAACCCACTGGATGGGAATACGTTATCTTCTACAAACCTCACTATCTTTAAGTTCAGGAAAAATATGTGCCCTGACATATTCAAATTGGAACTTCCCTGAGTCATACGGAATAGGACTACCAATACCAATACTAAGTCCTGTCAACATTACCCAATCAAGGGGTGTGAACCCAAGTTCACCAAACGAGAAGTGAAAAGTGTTTGTGGTATCCCAAAAACACTCAACAATATAGTCAATAAGTGTATGCGATGAATCTACTACATCCATGGTAAGTAATCGGTCTCATCCTCCTTTTTCAATAATATATTTGACCCTAGGGCTATGTTTAACAATACATGCATAGGTCTGAAGGACCGATTTGAGGGAACCATGATGTGAAAACTTGAATTTGGCGTCGCTTGAATACGTAATATTGGTGGAGGCGTGACCCTCAGTATCTTCCACAACTGTATAGTGTTCCAACCCGGGAACATCTACCGTTTCTTCAATAATACGGTCTTCATCTGAATCCTCGACAATTTTAGTCTTCTTGACCCTCTTCTTTCGACCAACGAATCTGGACGTCACACTGCTCGACATCTGGGAAAACAGTTCATACAACATTGAAAATCAAGAGTAATCCCCACAATGCAGAAACATAAAAATCTACATTAATCAATAAATCAAGAAAAAACAGAATACTTTCATAATTACAAAAGTAATTATCTAATTACATAATCATATGTACAAACATACAAAAATCAAACATTCTTGAATAAAATTCATCATTCACAAAATACTCCAATATCAAAGCCTCAATTGTACCAAAAATCATCAAAATTCCCCAATTATATAATTCCATAGGTTTTTAAAATATAAACATTCCAAATTCAAATATTTTTCAAGACAATCTAGTCAATTCATCAAAAAATTAACCACAACCCAAATCAAATTAAACAACAACTTAATCAATTCTATCATCAATTCAACAAATTATCATCAATTTTTTATACCCAATTTACAACATTCATAAACCCTAAAAATTATCTCAATTCCATAATTACAATTTCTAAAACCTAAATATCTCTATTTCATAATCACATGTTTAATCATTAACATACATAACCAATTTAATTAACAAAACAATAATAAAACATACTCTAAATTTAATTTACAAAACAAACATAATTTACAAAGAAGAAAAGAAATTACCTTGATTGCGCTTGGATGTTTGAAAAAAGCTTGAGCGGAACCTCAAAAACGTTGGCGGTTCTTTAGGGGATCGTTTGTGAAGAATAGGGTTCAAGAGGGGGAGGCGGAAGAGGGTTTGCTTTTGAAAAAAATAGGGTTCAGGAGAAAAATGGGGGAGTTCAGGGGAAGTTGCGGCTGAAGAAAAGAAGAGAAGATGGGGCGGGCCGCTAACATTCCACTTGGAATTCTAGGCGAGGCGCTAGGACACCGCCCGTCCCTTTCTTCTCACACGCTCCATTCGCACAAGGGTTACTTGATCAGGCGTGATGCTGGCACACCACCCCATCAGGCGATTGTCTAGTGTTCCGCCCGTCTCTTGGGCATGGTCCTAGGAGACTGTCCACTATCAGGCGTTATCTTACGTTTACGCCGCACATCGAACGTTCATCTAGGAGACCGCCTAGCGCAAGCGGTTATGCTAGGATCACGCCCGTCTCAACAAGCGATACGCTAGGACACTGCCTAACACCAGGCGTTATTTTAGAGCACCGCCCGACCATATTCCATTGTTCTTGGGCCGGACCAAAGACTATAAATTTTAGTCTTTGGTCGTTTGGGATACTCGTCCCACCGTGGACTCCCTTAGATTAGTGATATTAAGTGATATTTAGCGGATTTAGCGTGCGTTTTTGTCCATAAAAAGAAAGCTGCCGTGGTCAGGCGAGCAAAGCCGTCCTTGAAAGAGTTTTGAGTGATGCTAGTGTGCAGGTCCATATACGGATAAAACCTAAATCTGCTGCGCCGCATGCAAACTAACTGGAGGTATGAACAGTAAATAACACATCATACCACCTATCAGCAAGAAGTGACACCCTTTAACATATTCGAATGAGCTTAGTTCTTCAACTGGACAAAGGATATTCCACCCCATCTGACTACCAGGTTTAAACAGTTTAGTTCTTCAACATTTTCAAAAAAAGTTCAGTATCATTAGCAACAACAAAACCCTGTCAAAAATGACATTTGAGCAACTTCGCCGAGACAATAAAAAGTTCCCTATACAACCAGCACAAAATGAAGTACTTAATTAATATGTTGAATTGTCAGGATAATATAATAATAACCTTTCCACAGATGAAGTTCAAATTTCCATTGCTCTATATATGTGTGAAGGTGATTTTTTAGCAGGTATCGTAAATACGAACCCTGCCTGCAAATATCCTCTCATTTAACTAATAAGGAGATCCCATTTATTTACAGACCTGATTGATCGAACCACTCATGCATTTACTTTAACCTCTGAGTTCCCATATCAAGTCACCGAGAGACTTACGAGTTAAGCTTTTCAACTTAAGCGAAGGTGGCCTATTAAAGTAGATTTTTCACAAGAAGGATCTATTACCGTGACATCTGAAGTACATGTTAAGAAGTCGATCAGTGCGTAAGGCTGAAGCTACATTGGTTGTAGAGAAATAATAATCTGGACATCTCTCAAGCAAATTAATTTGCAGCACTCTCAGGGTTAATCTTCCAGGATCTGTTGCCGCTCAAGTTCATTTATATTTTCTGTCAATGAATTGGCAGTTCTGTTGGCTGTTTCATTATCCCCTTTGCATTGTAGCAACTGCCTCCGAAGATTTCTCACAAGCTCATTGAGCCTCTGAATGCTCTTCTCTTGGGATAAGATGATCTGCAATTTGCAAAGGGATTGTCTCCAATAAAGTAGCCGAGAATATACTTCCAAAAAAATTAACCAACAGTTTTATATTTAGAGTTTTTGTTCATTAAGATGATTATAAGTGAGGTGTGAAACATTTATAACACGGAATGCACAACTATAAAGCATCAGTCCAACAACAGCCTTAAACTAACCTAAACAGCCAACACAAGAATACTGATTATGAAGTACACTACATACACCGCAGAATAAGCCATATATACAAACACATTGTCATACATATACATATATGGCTCCACTCGTAGCTTTGTAGATTTAAAGATATTAATCATGACTAAATTTATAAAAGCAGGATTCAGGCATTGCGCAACAAACAAAAGAAAAAATGGCCACTGTTTGGGTGTGAACCATGTGTTAACCATAGTAGTAGGTGTGCTATAAATGTCATCATGTTATCACAAATTTAACTAAGAGATTATTGAAAATTTGAAACTGTAGTTGTGTATAATAAACTCAGGCGAGCATGCATAAACAATACCAGTATATTTATTGATATGATTCATATCCCAGACCCAAACCTCAGGTATAAGTATTGTGATAAAAGCCCAAGGGATTTCATGTGAAGTTATGTTTTAACTATTTGTATCATGAATAAATGTTATAAGATGCTTGCATGTTAAATTTTATCCACAAATAACTGATTAAGTATTAAACATACTGAGTGGCTATCATCAAAATTAAAAAATGGCAAAAGTGAATAATCGTTATGTTGGGATTTAGTTGGTTTGTAGGTTTCTCAGGATTAAGTCCACTTATATACACTTTTTGATCCATCGACGACTTCTATCAGCAAGAATGTTCACAAACAAGCAAACCAATATTAGTATCCATTCCCTCTTCAAGAGAATGGTGAGCTAGGTAATATCCTAGAGACCTAGACATTGACAGAGTAAGCATTTAACATAACCACCAAGCCTTCAAGTCAAATCTAAGCCATCCTTCACAGCAAACACAGAACTTCAGCTTGCACCAGATATCAAGGAACCATTAGATTACCCTGATATACCTGAGATATTCTCCTTTCCAATGTAATAAGAAATGCAAACAACTAGACATAGTTTCAGCTTTCACAGTGAATAACCCCAAAAAAGCCAGAAGAGTTATTGCGGAAAAAAAATTGGATTATTATAGTTCAAATGTAAACTCCGCCTGTGTAGTTTTTCTGCACAGCCTGTCCCAAGCCAGGATAAACAAGGAGGGTTCTTGATTGGCGTGGCAAGTCAACGGTAAAAAACACAGCCATTCCCCTACGGAAATAGGGTCGTGATAGGCCTGACGAGCCAGCGATAAATCAAAAGAGGGTGAGAGCTGTACCAAGATGGGTGACCACTTGGGAAGACCTTGTGTACCTTTGTTTGGTTGAAAACCAGCCATTACAGTAGGAAAGGGCAAGAGCAGTACCAAGGTGGGTGACTGCTTGGGAAGTCCTCGTGTTTCTAGCCTACCCTAACTTGTTTGGGACTAAAGGCTTGGAAGAAGAAGAAGACAGTTCAAATGTTACATGAACAATGAAATGTTTTAACTGTTTCTTGTGAAGATCTGGACAGACACATTGAACGCCATTATTTATGATTGGTATGTTTCACCACTACCATTTCGATGCAAACCTAGATTTTTTTCTTTCAAAACATGACATAATTTGCTAGAACATCCACAACCTATACATCCTATCCTATGCTATCACATCAAAGAGACAGACAACCCAAGCAAGCGATATAAGTATAACCAAATAAGAGAAGCAATCCAACTATCATCCTATATAATTTACCTTTTCTTTTACATATTCTTCCCTATTTGAAACACGCTGTTGCTTTTCATCCAGACTTGGAGTTGCTTCAGTCTCTGGGACAAGTTGTTGTTTCCATTCGAATTGGGAAGTGATTATAAGTATCATCAACAAAAAAACAAGCACCATTGGTCTCGACATAACTAAGCACAATAATAATCTTGTAACCTGTAAAAAGATAAACTCCAGTTCCTCAGTCATACTAAAAAGGAAATTTTATAGTATAAACAAAAACCTTATAATTGGGGATTTTCAACAAAAACCTTATAATTCCACTAAAATTGCCATATTTTGAGAATAAAATACAAATCTAGGGTTCTGAGAGACTCACCTCGTTACAACGAGCATCCGAACAAATGATTGGTATAAATTCTGAAGCAAATGAATCTGTGATGATTTCAGTGATGAATTGACATTAGGGTTTTCTTTCTTTGATTTGGTCGAAATGGGGATTCTTTAGTATTGTGACCTTTTCACTACTTTTTTATAGGTTTTGATTGTAAAGAGGGGATTTTTTAAGATGCTTGTGTTTTGTGACTATGGTCTGGATTTTGGAGATCTAAAAAAGTGAATAAAAAATGAAAGGTGATATGGTGCTATGAGGAGTACTGATGTAATGATGATTCCACAGGTTAACCTTTAGATATATTTGATGGGCTATATGTATTTTTAGATGTAGGGGTAGCAGTGGTTTAATGGGTTATGTTGGATGCTGTTGACCTCCATTTCACATCATGTGGTTGTTGATTAGATTATGACTTTAAACGACTTAATTAATTGACTTCAGCAAGTGGTCTGTTGAGTGTAAACTTTTTTATTTTGAAATGGTGTTTCTTCTATTAATGCGAACTAGTAGGGTACATGGTTTTTGGTGTGGAAATTGCATTCCTATCATCCATTACAGTACGATTTATACAACTCGGGTATGTGTGGTCCCAGATTTGAGTTGTGGCCGTTGATGGGTTGATTATTAGATTTTTAACTGTCTGGCTGGCCAGGTTTTTGACGGTTTGGTTCTGTTTTCTGAAAACATGGGTGACCCTCGTTTGTTGTAGTCGTTGAAAAAGATGTTTGATTTTTTAAAAAATTTCCTTTAGATACCAAGGTGATGGCGGTTTTTGTTGTAGGAGTTATGTGAGAGCCTACGAGTCTACCTCAAACCAAACTTTGTGCCAGTTACATTGGGTTGTTGTTCTTGCTTCTTCCAGTAGGAGACCCCATGTTTCCGCTATGATTGTAGTGGTGATGCCTATCACTGCTGCAATTGTATTTGTCCTTGTGAATCACGGCAAATGATCCCTACACCTGCTAAGTCCGGATGGCCTTTGATAGCTGCATCTGTATTAATTTTGATACAGTTTGAGGAAGGTGGTTCCAAGTAACCATAATAGTATATTGAGTTAGAGTTCTTTACTATGTGGAGTTGGAGCTGTATTGGGTAGGATTGGTGCCAGATAATATTGGGCCCACTGGAATTCTTTGGTCAAGAGGATAGCCACTTGTGCTATCAGTTGTGGTGTCTGTGTTGTATTTTGGTATACCTTTAAGTTCGTTGCTAGCCAAATGTGGAGTGTAAAATGTATTGCAGAGACTTTAAACACAAGAACAAGTGTAACAATACAAGGTACCGGCACACAATATTATAGTTGGAGTTTAATCTATTAAATATGATCATCTCAGTGTTTTACCCCATTTTATGCATATTTAACTGTCTCCAAACATGGATGCAACACCAAGATTTTACATTTCTTTTTCTCAATTTGTGCATGTCATCCTTGCGCAGAGGCCATGCCAATCTTCTCTATATGTTCCAATTTTATCGGATGTCTCCAAAAGGATTTTTACATTTCCAAGATGTATTATTTCTTCATCAGTCCCTATTATAAAGATGAAGTATAGAAATTTTATAATCCTATTAAATAGGCGGAGTTTTAATTATAAAAATATTTTTCCATATATATTCTTATTGGAATCATCACAATTAACTTAATGTTTCCAGTGTTAGAAATAGTGTTAAGAGTAAGACAGAAAAGATTACGGATATCTATAAAATCAAAAAAAAATCTTAATATAAGAGATTAGACTAATTCCACTTATATATTAGGAAAACATCACACTTCCAATGCAACACTAATAAATATTTCAGACATACATTTCCAATAAGCAACATAGATTTTTTACTTTAAACCATCGAGTTTTCTTAAGAAATTCCAGTGCGAATTTTGGAATAAATAACAATTTACTCCCTCAGTTTCTAAATGATAGATTTATTTGGTTTAACATAAAAAATAAGACAATCAATCCTTTGAACTATCTTTTTTATGTTTTTACTTATTTGTCCTTGGAAAAAAAATGATCCCCTTATATATAGATAATAAAAATAGGAGAAAGAAGTGGTTTCCATAGAAAAAACTAGTAATATAAAAACATACTACCCGTTTCAGCAAAAATGTTACTATCATTTTTTCATTTTGGTCTATTTTTAGGTTAAAATAAAAAAATGATAGTAATATTTTTTCTAAAACGAAAGGTGTATGACTTTTTATTTATAGAAATAAACCTATCTTTTTAACATACCCAAATATAATAACATTATCTATCATTTAAAAACGGAGAGTGTAATTCTTTTCAAATTGGTACGAAAACATGTGCAATCTATGTGCATTGAAAATACCACCGAGGACAATTACTAGCAAAAACATTACACCGACAAATATCATTATCAAAAGAAGGAAAACTGTGAAGAAACACAACCGCATTACAATAGTGGAGTGACAAACCATGCTTCGACGTAAATTATTACCATACAGAAGAACAAAATGGTGACTGTCCTTGAAAATTCAAAAACAAGGGCCAATTTTCTGAGTACTGCGTGACCCAGTACTGTACAATAGAGCAGTTGACTGAAAGCTGAAGCTGCATTACAACTGCTTAACCAGACTGGAAGAACTCTGGTTTCTACTTTCTACAACCCCCCATCTGAGAAAGACTGGAGAAAGATTGAAAAGAGTAACGAAGAGCGCTTGAGTTTTATGCACCTCTAAGTTTCTGGATTGCTATTTTTGCTTTTGATCCTAGCCATTTGAGAAACCAGTAGCTCATGAACACTACTCTTTAACTGCAAAAGTGGAAAAAGAAAAAAGGAAATAATTAGCTCTAATGGAGGACCAATTCATCTTTCATTAAAAAAAGAAACGATAACCAATGGGACTATGTAATGGATAGGTTTGTTAAAGAAATTTGCTGTTGGTTTTTTCTTTTCTGATTACCAGTTGAAGATAAATTCATCATAATTAAAAACTGAAGCTAAATGTATCAACAAATAAAAGGATGGGGATATATTGTTAATAACCTCAGACAGTCCTTTCTCACTCATCACAGACACATGGATAGCACCTGGAGGTCCCATTTTTCTATACTGTTCCATCTCAATATGTTCCAGATTGCTACTATCTTTTGTGATGTAAAAGACAGGTGAATCTTTCAAGATATTCCATTTGGAGATAACGTCAATCCAAAGATGACCACTAAACTTCGCCCGTACTTCTTTGTATGTAATGAACTGCACAGTTGGTTATTGAAAGCAAGTAAGTTGTGATACGGAAACTATGCAAAAGTTACACTTAGAAACTACCGGAAGCATAATCATGACAATTTTGATCATAAATGATATCGGAAAGGTGCCAAGAGAACCCTGAAGTTGCTCGAGGAAATTAAGAAAGGAATTTCTATCGTATAAGCCAAGCTAATCCCTGAAGCCTGGCAATTGAAGCATGCTTCTTCTTTCAAAAAATAGCAAACAAAACAAGAAAGTATATGGTACCTGGTCAGAAGGAGATGATCCACAGTCTCCTGATAGATCATGAACATATAGCACTGCTGTAGGAAGATGCTGGAGGACTGCTAGAGTTAACTTTTCCAGATTATTCCTGTCCTCTTTATGATAAACAAGAATAAATTAGAGAAATTTTGATGCTAAAAGAGTATAACCAACTTTTTGCAACTTAAAAAGAAATATAAAAAAGATGACGTTATATATGTGAATTGCTTACCATCTGGTCTCCGAAGAAGCCCAGGAGTCTCTGTAACCTGCAGTCAATTTCCAACACCTTTTAGATGTAATGAGAGTATTAAAACAACATTGAAGCGCAAACTGTACAAAGTTACGGCTTAGAAAGTCGGGGTTCAACCAGCTTGACCTGTCTAGCCAAAAGGCCACACAATGAGCTTTATCAACTATTCTAATATTGCTCTGAGCATTACCAGCCTTGACGGGACTCCAGTTGTGAGTCAAAGAAATTTAATTAAAAAAAGATTAAGCAGGTGGTACATCATCGGATCATCCTTTATTCTTGATTTTTTGTTTTCAATGAAAGTTCACGATATCAGTGGAAAGATACCATCCGGGCTTCCTCGAGATGGTATGGGGCCACCTATTATTCAAGTTGCACATTTCCCTTTTGACCTCTTAAAAGTGATAACTAACCTGAAAATGTTGGTAATTTAAATGAATGTGACCCATCAGAATTCCTCTGGTTGTGAACGGGTAGTTACATATCTGCACAACACTAAAAAGGTTAAAAGGGTGACAGTTAATGCATGTAAAAATAAAGTGTGTTCTTCTTTCAGGGGCAAAAAATGAGCGAAAATTGATTAAAATATACATGGTAAATAGAAAAATAAATCAATAAACAACAATGAGATTGGATTTTAGGATTTTAGGATTTTTAGAACTCATGTGATGCTTATGGTTTGCGTATACCTCAGGCTTTCCTGATGACAGTATACGAACCAGTAATGATTTCCCCACATTTGGCGCCCTCACAAGACAGAGTGTCGGTGACTCCAAATCAACCACAGGCATTGCACGCAACGTCTGCAACCAGAAAAAAGAATCATTGCTAACATATGCGGCTCAAAGCTTTGTGATAAAATCATTACGAGAGTCGAGCCAATGAGAAATGACAAATCCAAAGGCCACTTCTTATAGGTTATTTAATGATAGAAAGCAGCCATATTACCTTGGCAATGTTTAACAGATCATCTATAGCTTTTCCTTTCAATTTTAAAATGTCTTCCAATCTCTTGATACCCTATAGATAAAACCATGCAGGTTGCGATCTTTGTTAGACAAGAAAAATGACAACAGAAGATTTATGGCAGATGTTCTTGATATGTAAATAAAGCACTAACCTCAGCAAGTCGCTCTTCTGCTTCACGCTTAGACACAGAAATGATTGGAAAAACAGTTTTCAGATACATTTGCAATTTCATTTTTTCCTTCTCGAGGACTTGAGAGCACCCTCAAGATAATCTGTCTGTTGTAAACCCAGATCAACAAACTTAGATAACTTGAGTTATCTTCACGCGTAATCTAAGCATTTAATTTTCATGTTTAACATGACATCTGATAATGAACAAACGCCATAGTTAAACAACCTAGATAAGTGACACACCCTTACACTAACAGAGTCAAAATTAAGAGCAGAATTAATCACCGCATCAAAATATAAGAATTCACTTTGACCGACTACATTATGTTCAACTTTCAGTTGACAATGTCAAAAATTAACACCGAGTTTTTTTTTTTTACTTCCAGACAATACTATCAATTTGATATATTTGCTTCGGAAAAATTCTAACCTTTGCGCAGAGAGAGAGGCATGCTCTTTTCCAACAGAATTCACCATCTTTTTTAGAGCATTTAACCTTCCTAATACCTGTCAGAAAGCATATTCAGACCCACAAGAATTCATGACCCGGGTCACTTCAAGCTTAAAAGGACAAAATTAAAGAAAAGGTAAGCAAAATAATGTACAATGTCTCCGACGAAGCTTAAATACATAAATCATGCGATATAAAGTAACACACTTCTACGGCTATCCCAAATTATCAAAAAGAACCAAAAAAATGAAGTGCAGAGGAAACTCCATCCTCAGATATGTTACCATGAATCATCAAAACGTACCTCTTCGTAGTTTCCATCCCCCAGAGTCAGCTCAATAAGAGACCGTTCATAAGAATGAAGATGTTTTTTGTTTGGAAACTTGTCTAAGTACTCTCTCAAGGGAACACCCAATTCCTAAAAAAACAGAACAGGGGGAAAGGTAATATCAAAGAAGATGAGAAGTTATATTCAGCTAATTAATGGATTTCATAACACTTTCATAAGAGCATCCAACTGTCGTGCACCTTTATTTCTCTCTCTCTCTTTGCAGCATTGACAGTGCCTAAAACACATAAAGATAATAGATATCACATCTGTCAAAACTTCCCATCACCAAGTTCTGAGCTATTTATCTACCAACAACCAATTTTATCTAAATTTTAATAAAAAGTGCTAAGCAATCCTTTTTTACCTTTTGTTGGAGATATCCTCTTTGACTTTTTAATAGCTGAATAAGGAATATATGCACCAACTGTCTCCACGTTTACATCATTCTTGTCCTAGAAAGAAGTAATCAATTACTCAAATTTTATTCAGTCTAGATTAGTGGAGGTCCAAATTTATAAGAACTTCTAAATCACGTGTAATATGTAACCCCTAGGTACCAACATCAACTCAATTAGGTTCATATTCAGGAATATAAACTACCTTTGCAGGACTTTCTTGTTTGTTCTCGGCAACAGGAAGATAGCTACCATTCACAACTTCATATGTTTGTGTCTGCATATTCCTACAAAAGCACACAGTTGCACGAATTTCTGTTGCAGACAGCAAGGAGGATGAACCTGCACATATATATTAAGGTCTTGCAACCAAATGAACATCAAGTTCTCATTTTACATTGCCTTTGAAATATAAATTTTGTTTAATGGGAGATTTTGCAGATAAGAAAGAACCTTTTGAAAACTTTTAGAATTTGTTGAGAGTAGTCTAGTAGAAGGTATTTTCCATAGTTGCAAGAGATTAGAGGTTGCCCAACTCATCCTCGAACAATTCTGTCTTTCTCGTTCTAGATTTTGAAGATAAGAAAAAACCCTATGTTTCAGATTCACACAGAAATGTTCAGAAACCTATTATTGGGGGCCGTTTGGTATCTCTGCTTGAGAGATAATTTGAGTATAGTAGAACCGAAAATTTGACAGGTGAAGAACTAATTAGGTTTATGGCAGGTGAGTAAATGCGGGTATTGAGCCACCTATAGGATCCGCTGGGCGAGCTGGGCCGATCTTTAATGTCCACTAAAGCTCATACACAAGGGAAATTTGGTGGATGGTCAAAAAATCCGTCTACCATTTATCTTATAGTTCACTGGACAAAACCAGTTATTCGGAGGTCCAAAGAAGGTTTGAAAAATAAAAATTACTTCACTGCACATCGCCGCTCACGTATGAACCAAATCACGTCCTCAAAAGCTAATTCTCGATAACACGATCTCATTTAAAACTGAATTAAAAACCGAAAACCACATGAGAAATCAAAACCATTTATCAGGGCACAAAGTTAAAATCGAATTCAAATCCGATTTCTTCTAAAATCAAAACGTTTTTTTTTCTGAAATCAAATCTTCTGCCTCACTTAGATTTACAAAGAAAAAAATCATGTGAAATCATCAAAAACCCCTATTTTATCTAAAACTATGAAGAAATCTACATTTGGGTGAATGATTACGAGAGAAAGATTGAAGAGTATAGAGAATACAAAAGAAATACAGTAGAACAAAAGAGTATATAAAAAAATAGAGTAGATGATCCAACAATACATATTGATATGTATCGAAGGAAAATATTTACTTAAGAAAAATATGTATCGAAGGAAAAAGTGTATGATCCCATAGTACATAGCAATACGTGCTGAGAAAAATAGGTACTAAAGGAAAAAATGTATGATCCAACAGTACATATTGATCCAGCAGTATGCACTGAAGGAAAAAAATATATGATCAAAACCAATACAATTTAATTAGTCAAATATAAAATTAACAAAAATAATGAAATCAAACTAACCGTAAAAAGAAAGAGGAGTGATCATCACTTTAATCGACTAAATCATACCGTTTGAAAAGACAATCTTCGTCTTCCAACATTGAAGATCAGATCAAGATGAAGAAGAAGATTAAAAAGTTTAAATAAAACCAAAAATTTATAAATTTGTATCTCCTCCTTCTTCTTCATGGATCTATTCTCGAATCTTCTTCTTCTTCTTCGCCATCACTTGCTTCTCTTCTTCTCCTAGCTCATTCATCGTAGAAATTCAATCGAGAGAAAAAAAAAGTGTAAGGACATAATAGATAAGATTCAATCGACGTAACATGTGTATATATGAGGGTGAGGGTATTTTCGGGTATTTAAAAAGGTACATAACAAGAATCACACGTTTTTGGTCTTGGGAATAGTATTTTTGGACCACCAATTAAACCATCTGTAATGTATGGACTAAATGGGTCCTCAAAACAGGATTGACTAGTTAGTAATTCCTAGCATGCACAATCATTTTGTTAATTCAATTATAGAGTCAATGAAGGATCGATCTGGGCCGTCCTTTATGTCCCCGAAATATAGATCCACGTTCAATGAAAAAAACATCGTTGTCCCTTATAATATAAATAGATTTGTTCGTATGGCCAATTATGATCTTGAGACAAATTTCAGTCAGTCAAAAATTTGTATCCGTTTTTCATGATAGAGTGCATATTTCAACCATCCTACTATTCACGACTAAAAATACATAAAATTATACACTTTTTATTAACACCCAGATTTCAACCGTTCTACTATTCACGGCTAAAAATAGATAATGTATACTTTTTCTTAACACTAACCAGTAGAAACACATGTGTTATGCACATGCTTGTAATTGTAATCCAACAATAATTATAAAAAGAATGATTTCTTTTTCTTAATAATAAAATTCTAATATTCATATTTTTACTCATTACGTAGATAATTTAAAGAGCTTTTCAAATTTATAAAATTTGTAAATATTCATTTCGTATTTTGTAATATACGAATGTTTAAAATTATTATAATTTATTTTTTAAAACAATGGTATTTATGTAAATAAATAAAGATCTACCTAATACCTTTTTACCCTCGAAAGTGGTAGTTGATATGAAAGGTTATATATAGGTAATATCTAGAGCTGCACAAGAACCGGCCCATCAAACCGAATCCGTCCGCACTTGATGAAACCATGGGTTTTTAAACCCGCTCATAATGGGTTGGTATATGGTTATGAATCTAAAAACCCGATATAGATGGATCGGTGTAAAAACCGATAATGGGTTGATATATGGTTATAAATTAAATTTGATTAAAGAAACTCATAACTTTACATCAAATGGGATACATAAACAAAACAAACCTTGTTACTTCTGATTTGAACACCTTCTGGCTTAATCGGCCCAAAACTCTTGAACTCTTTCTCAACCTGTTCATTTGTTGTAGTTGTTGGCTGGTTCTTGATATAAATGGAGTGGCCCTCAACTATGAAAAACAGGATGGAGAACATCAGAAAGTAAATGGGATAATAAATAACAGACAAATGAACCAAAATTAAAACAAGGTTTACACAAAATCAGATGCAGACAGTAAAAGAATGTATATGGGATAAGGTAGACTACATACAAAGCATTTCTATAATTCCGGATTAACGTGGGTCAAAACCCAAAACCGACCGAGCCGTAGCGGATAGGTTTAAACCCGAACCAAAAATAGATTTGACGATTTTAGTTTTAAATTATAAAACCGAAGTACTATCGGGTTAGTAAGTGGTTTTAGATGAAATCGAACGGACCGATCCATATACAGCTCTAGTAGTATCAGAATTTTACCAAGGATTCACAAAAAAACAAAAAATAAGCTTCACCAAAAACTATGTTATTTGAATAATATTTTATCACTACAAATAGCCTCATTTTGAATAAGTTCAATCTTATGTAGGTGGCTGTTAAAAAGAACAAATACTCCCTTCGTTTCAGGAAAAAAATTACTTTCTCTTTAAATTTTTGTTCTAACAAAAGAGTTACTTTCATTTTCAACAAACTTTCAAAACTACCCTTGTTATTATTCTCATTATAAAGATATATGTAGTATTAAACTTTTTGTTAAGGTAAATCTGGAAATAAATTTAAAAAGTTACTCTCTTTCATCTTACCTTAACAATTGTGCAAATAGGAAAAGTAACTCTTTTCCTGAAACGGATGGAGTATTAATTACTAAGCAACATGATTCAAAAGTTGGCAGTAAATTTCACCCTTCAAAGTTCAAAGAGTATATTTGCAAAATTTGCAGAGAACACAGAATACAAAAAAAATATTATAAGCTGATCACCCACCGTTACTTACTACTGAATTTGCACTCTCAAACTCCATTGAATCTCCACATAAGAAGTAGGAACTAGTTTCAGTGACTTGTGATTTGAATGCATCACTTGTTAAAGGTAGCGGCACTGCTAGGCACTTATCCTGATGATCATCACCCGTGGATGGTTCTTGAAACTTTGTCAACCCGTCCAAACTAGTTGCCACTTCTTTCATAGTCGGTCTTTTTCTTACATTCGATTTTAAGCATTTTTTTACAAGCTTAGCAATAACCAAGATCTCATCTTTATCTCCTTCATTAACAACTCGAGCCTCTAAAATATCAAACAATTGATTTTGTTTCATAGATATTAAGAAATGAAATGCTAAATTTTGTTCGGTTCTTGTTGCCAAAATAACTTTTTGCCTGTTAAAAGCTCCACAAGAAGTACTCCAAAACTATAAACGTCACTCTTTTCTGTAAATTGACCAGAGTAATAGTATTCCGGATCTAAGTATCCCAAGGTTCCTCGCACCATTGTTGTTACGTGTGTTTTGTCTATAGGAATGGATCTTGCAAGTCCAAAGTCAGAAACTTTAGCCTTATAATTCTCATCTAGGAGTATGTTGTCAGGTTTAATGTCTCTATGAAAGATCGGTATAGATGCTTCAGAGTGCAAATACGCCAGTGCTCTTGCAATCTCCGACGCAATTCTTAAGCGGTCTTTCCATGAAATTGAAGAATCACGACCGTCTTCGCCGTGAAGATGGTACGAGAGGGCCCATTGGTGACAAATTCGTAAACCAACAACGGAACTTCAGTTTCTAAAAAACAGCCTAATAGTTTTACTATGTGCCTATGGTTTATCTGCGAAAGAATAACAACTTCATTAATGAATTGATCAACTTGGTTTTCATCGACGAGTTTAGATTTCTTAATAGCTACTATTCTACCATTTGGTAACATGCCCTTATAAACAGTGCCGAAACCTCCTTTGCCAATAACACGATTTTGGTTGAAATTATCTGTAGCACTTTCTAATTCTTCTGTAAAGAAGACTTTGGTTTCATTTTCAATTGTGCCATCATTCGAGGAAATCTTTTGCTTAAATAGTAATCCACCATTTCTCTTAAAGTGCCTTTGCTTCAGTATGTTTCGTTTTCTTTTCTCAAGGCGATGGTACAACCAAAATCCTAAACTGATCAAAATTATTGTAAATATACCAATTCCAATACCTGTAGGGATCAAGAATGTATTTTATTAGGACATTAAGTAATAAGTAGTGAAGTTATATACTAATCTTTCTGAATATAAGATGCATACGGACCTAATGACGCCGCCATGGCCACAGGTATTGTTTTACTGTCACGTGTGCAACCGACTGATCCCGGTACCGTTCTACCATCACCATGGTAACCAGGCTGACAAGCGCAATAGTAACTTCCTGGTGTATTCTTGCAAGTTGTTCCTTTTTGGCATAAACTACTTTTATTTGAATTTTCCTTGCATTCATTGATATCTGTTAATTAGCAATATTCATCATGATGTTAAACTCAAAACCATAGCTTAAAAACAAAGGAAAACAAATATTCGATCATACGTACATATAAGATCAATCAAACTATCAACTCCAGGTTTAAAACATCATAAAATAGCTTCATAATGAAATTTAATATGAGTGTGTACCTTGACATCCAAGATAAGGATTTCCTGTATACCCAGTTGAACAGTTGCATCTATAACCAGAACCATTATCAGACTCAAAACATTCACTATTTTCACGACATGCATAAGATTTAGCGTTTCTTTTTGCTTCCTTGCATGATATGTTCCCTATTGCCCAATCCAAAACCATAGGCACAGAAGTCACATTCGAGATGGATTTAATCGAACAATCAAGATAATTTCCTGGAAACGTCTTATCAATTACAACAGCCTGGCTGCAGGGATTGTTGATCCAAGATTTATTGTTTGTATTTATACTCTCAACCTGGATTAGAAAGGATTTAAGTCCTTTAGGTATATCCGTTTGGCAACAACCATTACCACCTGAACAAGTCTTCAACTTACCAGCATTTGATTTAGCGCAAAATGATGCACAACCACTTACATAATTTTTACTGTTTTCCAAAGGAATGTAAGCAAAAATATCACAACCGACGCCTATTAACTTACTATGAGTACTTGAGAAGAAGAAGGGTGAATCTTCAGCTAAATATGGCTTGGGTGCAATGGGCCATTCCCCTTTTCCACTTGTTTTATTGTAACAATTTAAGAGAGACCATCCCTGGAAGCGAATATAGTCCAGTGTCAGTTCTAAAACTGCAGATGGAATTTGAATATTTAGTTGCAAGAAAGGAGTTGGACCTAGAAATCGGTTGGTACATGTAATCTCGAATGCCTTGTCGTGATAACAATTTGGACTTCCTATTCCAAAAGGGTATGGAATACTTATGTTTCCACATTTATCTTGGCAACCCGGCTTTGAAATATTATAAGTACTCGTCGAAGATGTTCCTGCTGCAGCTGACAATAAGGATAAGAAGAGTATCATCATCACTTGAAATAGAAAAAGTTGAAGAAGAGATCTTGAAGAGAGCATTGTATCTCTTTTGGTTCAGTACGAAGGGAATGCAAAAGAAGAAAGAAAGAAAAGAAGAAACTTAAAAGTACACCAGTAATGAGTGAAGAAAGGGCAAGCAAGCGATTGAGTATTTATCACTTTTGAGTTTATTAAAGTATGCGGTCATCCAATTCAAAATCAATTGACAATGAGTGGAGTGGCCCTTCCATATTATATTTTAAGTTCAGTATGGGAATATTAACAATGTGGGACTATTATCCTTCACACGCCCTCTCACATGTAGGCACTCTCTGCGGGTCTTTAACTCGTGGACCATCGTATATACGGGTAACCGTTGGGCTTACTCTCGTACAGGTCTAGCTCTGATACCATGTTAAAGTCTACGGGCATCCAACTCAAAATCAATTGGCAATGAGTGGAGTGATCCTTTCATATTATATTTGAAGTTTATTATGGGGATATAAGCAATGTGAGACTATTATCCTTCCCAAGTTAAAGTCTGTGGGCATCTAACCCAAAACCAATTTACAATAGGAGTGTTTGGTAAAAATTATCATTATCAGTTATGATTATAGATAATCATAACTTGAAAAATGATTATGAAATTAATCATTATTATTATAAATTCTAACAAACAACTTTTTGAGATAATTGATTATTAAAAAAAAATAATCATTTATATGATAAGTTGTTTGGTAAATATGTTTTTCATTATCATTTTAATTCTTTTTAAATTAGAAATATACAAATTTAACCATGATTCAATACATCAACAATTTGATCATACCTGATCTCAGTATTTAAATCTATACATGGCATCGTCTATTTGATCTCTCATGTGGTTCATTTCACTTCTTCTTTGTTGATGAGCATACATACCACTAAATGTGGGTTCATCGGGCGAGGACGTATCAACATCTATGACATTATCTTCATTTGCATAATATGCAAATAGTTCATCAGACCTGGACTCAATCCTAATAAAATTATGAATTGCACATGTTGCTACTAAAATTTTTACTTGAGTGCTGTATGGAAATGAGGCTGGATCCCTCAGAATTAGAAAACGAGATTTGAGAACTCCAAAACTTAGCTTGATTGCATTCCTTAACGAGGAATGCCCAAAATTAAATAACTCTTTTGCAGTGAACCTTCTATTGCTTTCTCTTCTACGGTCGTGCAAGTGATATCGAACTCCTCGATATGGAGCGAGAAAACCAGGCATGTTTGGATATCCAGCATCAACGATATAGTACTTTCCTGTAAGTAAAAAATGAACATCGAGTTAAGAATTCTTGGTCATAAATAGAAAAATCATATTCAAATTTTTATATTTTGATACAAATATGTACAGGTCAAAGTTTAATGCCATCAATGTAAATGAACATACATACATGCTGAGGTATTGAAGAAAACCACACAACCAGGTATGCTTTGTAACAGAGCAAGACCCAATTAGATACAACTAATAAGGTCATTTCGTCGTCTCTCCCAAGGGATATGACAACAGAAACGTTGCGCCGTTTACTCCCTGTGATAAAATGAGGTGATACATGTGGCTCAGTTTAGCAAGTGACAGACTGATACAGGAGATGAGATAAACACAATATTCCACCAGTGTACCTCACTCCCTTAGTCTCGAAAATCCACAGTTTACATCTTCATCCAATATTGTTGTTCGCTAAAGTCTAATAACATTACATAAATTTCAGAAAGTATGTAATATACTGTCCTCATTGTGTTACAGGGCACTATAAATTTCAACAAGCAAACCATTTACGGGTTCTGTGCACTCCTTCGTCAATCAAAGGAGACTTGAACACAACTTATTGTATGGACCACAGACTCTACAGCAATCTAAGTTTCATAGAGCAGAATCATTCAACCTACTTGAACTACCTGAGTTTAAGATATTCTCATTCACAAAATTGGGGTTTCCTTAGAAACTATGTCTGAGCATAGTACCCATCAAGGCTATGAACAAGCAATTAATTGCGATAGATTACTCAAAGTGAGGTGCTCAATAACGATAACATGATGTTAACCAATACTTATAACCAAGTAATTCTTTTAAATGTGATCCTACTACACCTCAAACAGACAGCACCCAGGCACCTAAAGCTTAACTGAGTCATTCATGCTTCGGAAAAGTAGTAACCAACAACGCAAAGTAAAGCACAGAAAATTCAGATAAAAATGAACCCACTACATATGCTTTAAAATTAACCGACCTTTAGGGGCATGAGGAAACATGAGTCTTCTATTACTCAAAGCTTCCCATAAAATTCTTGAGTCATTTGCAGACCCTTCCCACCCAGCATAAATATATGTGAACTTCAAATCAAAAGAACATGCCGCCATAACATTCTGAGATATATTTCCTTTCCTATCAATGTAAGGTGTTTGTTGGGCAAGTGGTACAATGACTTTAATATGAGTTCCATCTATAGCGCCAATGCAATCCTATAAAATATGTATGGATATCTACAACATAAGTTAAAAAACGAAAAGAAAAAAAAAACCCAAGACAAAGCTATGATAGATATCATCTATGTACCTTGAACCATGGGTAATATTTAGTGTTGTTGAGAATTTCAACTGGAGTCTCAGAAAAATAAGGAGCTTTTATGAGTTCTTTCGAAAGTTCCATGATAGCTCCCAATACTTCATTGAAATATCTACTGATAGTTTCACCGGAATGTTGAAATCTTTCTTGTAACATTCTGTTATGTTCATTGTGTCCAATGGTGAGAAGAAAAATTGCCAACTGCTCTTCTATAGTAATCCATCTACTGTCATGTAACAATTCCCTTTCTCTTAGAATATGAGACAACCTTAGGAAAACAAATTTCTCCATGCGATACTGCTCATAACATCTACGCGGATGGCCGTGCAAAATCTCTTGCATGTGTTGATGTCCCGTTAGTATAGAATTTCTACAAGGTTCTTTGTATATACGACCCTTTTGGTTCTCAATAACTGCTCCAACCACAAGTAATAAGGTGCGGTCTTCAAGCTCTTCGTCGGAGTCCATACCCTAATAATTCAGTAAAATGTAAGTCAATAAAGCTCCAGAGAGTAATCTTTGCATTTAACAGACAAATACAAACAGGTTCTGGAAAGACAAACATTATATTTCAGGAAATCTACACATCTATGAATCTACTATCAGTTTTTTAATTTACAGCAAACACCTTGGAAAAAGATGGAGGAAACAAAAATTTGTTTATAGACGGACTCAACCACAGAACCACAATTCTAAAGACTCAAAGAAAATCAAGTTTCTGAAATAGCCTAGGGTTTTCAAGAGAGAGACTTTGCTTGACTAATGAGTGACGATGAATTCACATATTTGATTCTAGTTTTAGAATATAACTAGGATTTATTCCGTGCTATGCGACAAAGAGTTTAGCTGGTGTAGCATACTAATGTGCTTACCAACAGATAAGGATTTAACCAACATATAAGTGTTCTACAATGGATAACTCTCAGGATGAATTCACCGAGGAATATCGCATTGTGATAACAAGATATACTATACAAAAAGGAATATCACTTTTATATGAGCATGGTCAAACACATAAAATGGGAAGGGTTCATTCTTAAGTTGTGAAACGAATCTTATTAACTCGCGAAGCTACAAAATTTGAGCTACAAAATGCAGTAAACATGATGTCTACCTTGAGACACCCAAATGTTGCTAGACTATTAGGACACTGCCCACTGAAAAATGAAGGCCTAATAGTATATGAATACATGGAAAATGGTTCCCTTGATAGAGCTTTATTTGGTAATGATCGACAATATACGACTGCTCAAGAAAAAATTAGTTAAAATTGTACCACTAGTGCATAATTATGTATAGATTTATGATGCAGGCAATGTGAATTTGAAGAAAAGGCTTAGTTGGCACATCAGAGTTCAAATTTGTCTGGGAATCGCAAAGGGCCTTGCTTTCACGAATCGCATATTTCAGATTATGCATTTATATTCCATGTCTAGCATGATGATATATATATAGAAACATGAGAAACCAATACCGTGATTGTAGATATTATGGAGTCTTTTCAGCGCAAACAGTTCAAAGGATACATGCAGTAAATCTATTTCTTACGCATTTAAATCATTCCAATGAACCATACAGCCCAACATGGAATCCTACCATATGGTTTGTCAGTCTTTCAACCCATCACTAAAATTGATTAAATAAACCAACCTTAATCTCCTAATGAAATTAGTAATAAGAGTATAACACAATTCTTAACCATCTTAGTTGGTAACAACTTAATTGTACATAGTCGTAGATGATTTTGATTACATGAACATTGGGTTGCGTCACAGTGTCATACAAACTCCCCATGGCCAACTGGTAGACTACCAAGCCCAATTGTAATAAATAGGAACCAAACATATGTACATTCGATATAAATACAAGGGGGTTTCTGAATTTACTAGTAAGATCAGTATTCACTACTAACAACAGTCTTTGTGTCACTACATGCATAAGATTTTCACTCACATTGCACAGAAAGTAATCCAATTCACATTTCTAGGATTCATCACATTTTACGGGGTATAAGAGAATAATCTACCAATAAAATTGCTCAACAACTCAGCACAAATAAGCAATCGAATGCAATAGCAACAAGAAACTTAGCTCACTGAATCAGTTAATAAGTAGATTGAAAGAAAAGTACTAACCTGGGTAAACGAGATTGAGAAGAGGAAACTCCGGATTCTACTTTACCTACAACAGCGTTACATTGAAATACCCATTTATTAATTCTCTGAAAGGGGTAAGCCCCGGATCGTGAAATCCGAAAACTAGATGGATTTCTTTGTGTTCTAAGTGTAGGAGGAATGGATGGAGATATGAAACCAGATGCATTAGCCATTTCAACAATTGAAACACCACAAGTAATTATTAAAAGAACAAAGCTTTTAAGATCTTTAGCTCTCTCTATTTTAACCCACAAATGATTGAAATGGGTAAAGAGAACCATATGAAAACACAAGACACAGTTCAAATAGAAAGTGGATGATAAGATCAAGAAAAGATGAGTGGGAGGGGGGAGAAACAGAGAGAGTTTTAAGGTTTATAATAAAAGAAGAAATCGATAAATCCTAAAAAAAAAAAAAGTGAATCAGTGAAAACTCCAATGAACTAAACTTTTCTTTTTTTCTTGTTGTTCTATTTTTCTATTTTAAACTCTTTTTAAGATCTATTTTAAATTTTTGTTTTCCCTTGCTAACCCTATGAATGATAAAAAGAGAAGAAGCAAGTAAAAACGCATGCACATTTTAAAATCCTGAATGATGAACGTTAATTACTCAAAGATGGAAAAAAGGACTTACAGCAATCGCCACCCGCTCCTGTAATAGCTCATCCAACTTACGTAATGGCAATCAAAGAAAGTGTAACCATCAGCTGGGTGTTCACGTCTGCTAAGAATAGCTCACCTCTCTTTGTTCCAGATGAACAAATCGCCTACAGAAGCAAACAACAAGAACATAGTCAGATAATTCTAACCTCAAAAACCATGAAAAAATTTTAGACTACACAACAAATCCAATTAGTACGACATATTACAAAATACACAATGTACTAACTAAATCACAAAGATTAAGAATCACATTCATAATGCCAAGTTACCAAAACCAAATCTATTAATAAGTGAATCCATAATCAGTAAACCTACTGATTACTTAGCATCCACAACAAACAGAAACAACCAGTTCAAATTAAAAATAAAAAGACCATTTTGACGAAGGTTCAAATGACATAACATTATTCTATTACTCTAAGAACTCTCGCAAACTCTAAGACCCAAGATTCTTCAACCATTCCTTTTGATTATTAGGATCTAGTGACATAAAAACTTGTCTCCATCCGGCATCTTGAAACTTCTCTAACGCCGCCATTAGACTTCGTACACTCACGCCATCAAGAGATTGCAAATACTTGGTACAATTCGGTATGGAATAAGGGTCCTTATCCAAATCAGTAACGTATTTAGCTTTTATAGCATCAGCAATAGCAAACAAAGCTTCACTTAAACCAGCGGAACCAGCAGCTCTTTTAGTCTGACCATAATCATTTGTTGCTGAAGCTTTTCGTTTTCCTCTTTCATTGGCTTTCTCGTTTGAGCTTTCACTTACTTCCTCCACTCCAACAATGAACGATCCTTGCCTTGAGGACTTCGATGGAGTATCAATAACTACAGTTTCAGCGGAAGCATATGCATTGGAACCCGTTGCAGTTGAATCACTAAAAATGGTACACAAGTCTTCATAAATTGGGCAACCAATTGTCTTGTACTTTTTTTTATCCGGGTTTTCCTACATCAAAGCAATATAAATTATCTATTGCCTACAACAAATCACAAATAAAAATACAACCTATAATTACAACAAAGAGATGATATCAATTTACCTTGAGATATGCATCCCACACTCCTTCATCATCAACTATAATTTTTTTTTCTTCGGGATCCCATTCAAAACCACTAAGGGACATGATTTTCTTAACTTCATTGTATCTACCTCTCAACATACTGTGTCTATTCTTAATTTGCTCCATAGTCAAATTTTGTTCATATTTCTTGTTGAACTCATCTTTGACTTCATTCCATGCTTCTTTCAAAAAAGATTTTGGCTTCTTACCACCAAGCATTTGAGTGATGAGAAGTTCACACAAGGTTTTTTCCATATTAACAGTCCATTTGGCAGTTTCAGTTGACATTCTATTGAATCCAATTTCTAAGAAAATGTTAGTACACAAAAATTAGTTTATGCCAATATCATTCTGAGTACCTTGCTTTCAAGCAGATTGTAAAAATAACCATTCTAATTATTGGAAAAACACCCAAATCAAGTTCACATAAAAAAATAGATATCAACAACATTAATCGAAATTAATCTTAACCCAGTTCACAGTAATATCTAAATAAACCAAACTAACCCTTATTTTTAAAAATCATGAAACCCAAATTTTCAAAACTCAAACAATCTAACACATATCTGTTTAGTCCAGAGTTTCTAGGGTTTGTTGTTGAAGCTTGGATTCAAACTTCTCGTAAATCACGACTGATCAAAAAAAATAGGAAGAAGAAGAAGAAAAATAAAAATAAAAAGAAGATGGGGTTGAGTGGTGAAGAAGATGCTTCAGCAAAGTGAAGAAGCCGAGAGGCAGGAAAGAATGAGATAGAAAACACGATTAATAAATAACCGATTATTTTAATTTTTATAAACTGGTTTTAACTAATTGTGAGATTAATTGATTTTTTCATTTCTACTTAAAATAACCCGTTTTTATAAATGCTACCAAATACCCCATAATAGATTATAAATTTGTATAACTGATTATTAGTTGATAACCCATTAAAATAATGGTTATCAAACACCACCAATGAGTGGAGTGGCCCTTTCATATAATATTTTAAGTTCATTATGGGAATATTAACAATGTGGGACTATTATCCTTCACACGCCCCCTCACGTGTAGGGCATTCTTTCGGGCCTCTAACACGTGGACCATTGTATGTACGGGAAGCCGTTGGGCTTACTCTCGTACGGGTCTGGCTCTGATACCATGTTAAAGTCTGCAGGCATCCAACTCAAAACCAATTGGCAATGAGTGGAGTGACCCTTTCATATTATATTTTAAGTTCATTATGGGGATATTAGCAATGTGAGATTATTATCTTTCACAAATTAAAGTTTGTGGGCATCTAACCCAAAACCAATTCGCAATGAGTGGAGTGGCCCTTTCATATTATATTTTAAGTTCATTATGGGAATATTAACTGGGACTATTATCCTTCACACACCCCCTCATGTGTAGGGCATTCTTTACGGGCCTCTAACACGTGGACCATTGTATGTACGGGTAGCCGTTGGGCTTACTCTCGTACGGGTCTGGCTTTGATACCACGTTAAAATCTGCGGACATCCAATTTAAAACCAATGGGCAATAAGTGAAATAACTTTTCATATGGGATATTAACAATATGGAACTATTATCTTTCACAAAGCTACACTATCATATAGTTGGAAGTGGATAGCATTCAGTAAATGTTTGGCAGGTCCATAGTTTTATGGTTCTTCAAGGAGAGGCCAGCGTAAACAGAAGGTACAAGTTTGAATTCTTAGTTTATTTACATCCGGGGACCAAGATATTACCCCTTTATGGATTGCTATGCATTACTGGGATTGGGTGGTGGACAAATTATCTTTCTGTGTTTTCTTCTCTTATTCTGGTCCTCTCTCTTTACTTCTCTTGTGTGGACTAATTTTGGTGATGATGTGATGTTACAACTAGTTTTAAAGGTTGCACACAGTGATTTTTATGGATCGACCGTACTGCCGGTTAAGGGCGTTGAAGGAGCAAACAATATATCGAGTATTTTATCACTTGCTAGCAACAATGTTGTTAACATCATATGGTTGGAGGTGGATGGCAATAAATGAGTTGTCTAAATTCAAAAAACCGAACTTATATACTGCTCTCAGTCACGAAGAGATTATCACCTTGACATGAACCAAAGGACTAATTAGATTTGATTCTTAATTATGGCATTTATTCATCAAAGCTAGATTTTGTATCACTCGATGTGACTGTTTTTGTGGATGGATTCCCTAAATTTGACGGTGTAGCAGTAATGCATGTAGGGCAACAACAGAGAACTTGACCCAGCTGTGCAGCTCATTTGATGGTTAATCCAAGCCTTTATTTCTCTGTCGGAACAATACGAAGAACCGAAACCCAAAATGGTTTTTAGACCAATCTAAAGAACTACATATATCACTTCCAATATTCGTTTACGATTGTCTTGTTTAATGTCTATAAATCCCGATTGTTTGTGCCTTGCCCTTAATCAAATCAATAACTTGAAGGGAATATGATTAAAAGTTATTTTGTAAAATGATCGTAGTTTATAATTTAATTAGGGTGGATCGTGACTTGATGTAAAAGCTTTGTAAACTAACCAAAGACTTGTTTAACCGTTTGTTTGCTGCTAAAATGTCCTTATAAAAATGCAAAAGTTTTTGACAACCCATTAAGCCTGATTGCATTAGTAGTATTAATCAAATATTCATCTCAATAAATTTATATCTAATAATTAAATTGAATTAGTTTTTTGATGAGGTTTAGTTGTGTACGTAAAAACGATACGTAAACCTATCGCCTTGACGGGGCAGAGATTCAACACAAGAAATCAAAATTCAAACATATATATTTATCAGTCCTACTTCTTCTGGATATGTACGTGTTGAACATAACTCACACATATCACCAGAGCCAGAGCCTCAGACCTCTATTGCTAAATGTACATTGCCATCTATTGCATCTTGTTTATACAAATATTATTTTTTTTTCCTGGATCTGATCGTTATTTGATTTAGATCTAATTTCTGACTTAAACCCGTTTAAGTCAGGGAATAAAGCATCCTTGATTTATATAACCAAGCCACTGACGTGTATATTTTAAAATCAGATCTGATATAAAAAACAAACATATTGAATAAGATCCAGATAAATTAGATCATTTTCGTCAGATCAAGGAAAAAAAATATGATGAAAGTAATTAAATCAGACCTCTATTGCTAAATGTACATTGCCATCTATTGCATCTTGTTTACACATATAATTTTTTTTCCTGAATCTGATTCGGTATCTGATTCAGATCTAATTTCTGATTCAAACCCGTTTAAGTCAGGGAATAAAACATTCTGATTCACAGAACCAAGACATTGATTCGTATATTTTTAATCTGACTCAAAAAACAAACACATTAAATAAGATCCAGATAAATTAGATCATTTT
>JAJJMC010003761.1:12272902-12295269 GCA_023531435.1 Papaver californicum | reverse complement strand
GTACGTTGGATGCAGCAGTTTATGAATCGGCAGTGTTGAAGGGAACATCAATAAAAACCGAGGACATCGCTGAGGCAGCTGTGTATTTGAGTAGTGATGAGTCGAAGTATGTTAGTGGGCTGAATCTTGTTGTGGATGGAGGCTATACTACTACTAATCCTACTTTCAGCATGTCTCTGAGAGCAAGTTTGAAGTAGAATTTGTTGATTGAATATGGAATAATAGCCAGCTTGAATTTCAGTTAGAGAAATGGCTATGGCTTCGATCTGTTTGCAAATTATGTTGAATGCGTGTGTAGAAGATGTTACGTACTTTATTCTTTCCTTAATGATCGTTAGTGTTGTTGTTGTTTCTTGACGAAAAAAAGGGCAATTTGTATTAATGAAAAACATATTTCAGAACATAAAAATACAGTCACAATTTATGCAGTGGTATTCTTAATTTATGCAAGCGAATCAGCCACAAAACACCACATTAAGGAAAACCCAAAGATAAAGAAGGGAGAAAGGGAATTAGCTAATTTAGCTTAACCCGTTGGATTGTAAAACTTGAAACGAAAATAGCCGAAACAGGGGAAAGCAGAATCATTTGGACGATTCGGGATACTTAAACATGCCGAAAGACGGATTAACAACACTAAATACTCCATCGATGATCATGTTATATCCACTCACATATTTTGAATCATCGCTGCCTAAATAAAGGGCAGCATTAGCTACATCCTCTGCCTTGAGAATGACCCCCTTGAGGTTTCCTAATATATGCATAAGTTGCTCCAGATCTGTATCTTCCATTTTGATGAAGCTCTTAGCTAAAGGTGTTGCTAACGCATAGGGAGACATACAATTTACCCTTATACCAAACTTCCCTAGCTCAACAGCTGCATTCTTTGTTAATCCTAATACAGCATGCTTCGAACACGCGTAGGCATGAGAAGTAGCAGCCCCAACAATGGAACTAACATTAGCTGTTGAAATTATGCTACCTTGACGTGCTGGAATCATGACCCGCGCGGCATGTTTGGTTCCTAAGAATACACCGGTGACATTCACTTTCAAGACACGTCCAAAGTCTGATTTCTCATTGTCAAGGATTCGAGCTTTGGGTTCATCTACAATTCCTGCATTATTAAACATTATATCAAGCTTTCCATATTTCGCCACCTAGTGTCAACAGCATTTTGAACTTGAAGTTCATTCGTGACATCACAATGAACATACAAAGCCGATGTTGCAGGACCAATTTCCTTGCAAACTGATTGGCCTAATTCGTCTTGGATGTCAGCTATCACAACTTTTGCACCGTGTTGACTAAATAGTTTTGCGGTGCATTCGCCGATACCGCTAGCGCCACCAGTGATCAATGCTACCTTTCCTTCTAATCTGCAAGAGTAATTATAAATTAGAACGCATAATTTCGAAGTTGTTACTACTGGGGATGAACCATGAAAGCAAAACAATTATAAGTTGGAATCATATTACCTTCTTAGAGCAGAGAAAAGTGAATTAGCTCCCATGTCTTTTACAGAAGTAAATATCTAGTATACAATTTGCAAGAGGATTGATAATCTGATTTGTTGAGGTTCATAATATATAAACAGAAAATGCCGTCCGGATGGAGACGGCTTAGGAATGAAACGTATGCATAAGAATGAAGAATCAATTGAATAATGGAATGGATATAAGATGCCCCCTAAACATTTGCACTTTAGAAATTCCTTTCACCTGATGCAAAGTTTGCTTTTGGACATTTGCAAATAGTTATATGCCAAGTCCCTAGTTGACATAGTTGGCAAGATGGATCAGAAGAACTCCACGGAAACGTTATCATCATATGGGTCGTTGTCGAAAACGTTATCATCACACAGGTCGTTATTGTTTTAAAGCATATTCAAAAAATTTGAGGTATATTCAATAAAAACGAAATAGAGTTATTAGGTAGTAAAATCAATAATTTTTTACCCACTATTTTTTAATAATGATAGAAATGTCCTTATCGTTTCTTACACCACCACCTTATCATCTCCCCTTCCACCTCTTTACATCTTTCACTTCTTGGTAACCTCCACATTTAGTGTAATAACTTAGCTTTAATACCTTAGTTATGAGAATGCATTCCATTACTTCCTAATGTTAATGCTATCTTTATCATCCTCTCTTGTATTAGCCTATAAATTGAGGCTCATTCCTTTGTAATGTATACTAAGATCTAGTAATGAGAAATTCTCTCTTCTTCTTCTCTATATTTCTTTTGTGCAATAGTTCATCTTTTGATTTAGTTTATAACACGTTATCAGCACGCTCTGTTAATGAGCTAATTTATTTTATTTTTCTCAAGGGTCGTCAATTGACCACGATAATGATCAAATTTCTATTGTGATGAATCTTACACAATAAGGTAAAATACTATATATCTTTTTTTTCTTGTTTTTAAGAAAAACTAAAATCAAAATCTTTTACTTTATATTCATGAGTTGACAAACTTTTGGTTTTCATAAGATGAAGATTTAGTTGAATATAGTAATATATTCACAGCTACTATTTGTTTAGACAAATAATCGATCCATGCATATACATATGTATAACATGTATTAGTTAAAATTGCACATTTGTGAATTATATCATATATATATGAGTTTTTATTTTGTCGATGGATTATTATCTATTTATTTTATTTTATTTTATATCGCTTTAAGGTACCAATAATTGCGGATCGCATCATTACAAAGAGAAAAGGTTATATCCTTGAAGGATAGCACAACTTTAACTTTTCCTCCTCAAAAAAAAAAAAAAAAAAAAAAAAAAAAATAAAAAAAAAAAGACTGTTCCACCTGAAGTTGGAACTCAGTGTGACACAATATGAACAAAAGAAGTTCACTCGGTTAATCGGTCGGTACCTGAAGTGACCCGTAACAAAGTGACATGTCTCTATCCGCGGTTCCTGAAGTAACATGACCCTGATGTTAAGACAATTTTATTTTACAAATAATGTGTCCACGTGGACACTGACAATGAATATTTCGTCAAACCCGAAGATGACGAAATTGATATTTAAATTATGTTGGTACTGTATCTGTGTATGTTCTTTATTTATTTTGATTTTTATTTATTTTAATTATTGGTCTTGAAAAAAAAAAAAAAAAAGATTCCAGAAGCAATCCATGGGATGTTATTAACTCCAGAAGTAGTTTAACATGCAAATTATAAATTTTTGTAGCAATCCAAATGATTGTGGGTTCCCGCAGTAACCATAAATACAGACTCCAGAAGTGGTCTATGAAATTTTTTGGATTTCAGGTATCCATAAAATTCTGGGCTCCCGAAGTAGCCCATAGTTACTAAATATTTTTGTTAATGGTTTTATTATTTTTCTCTCGTCAATCTATACTTTTGTTAATGGTTTTATTATCAAAAATCAAAATATATGTCATATTCTTTGCTACAAGAGCACAATTTTTACAGCATTAAACGTTTCCGACATATTGATTGATTAGTACCAATCAAGCGGAATTTCCCGCTCAAATTTTGGTAGACGTACCAATACAAGAGCATATGACTATCGTTTATAATAAATGCTAATTAGGGTGCACACTGATAAAGTATACGCTATCAAATTTTAATTACATATATGAGCATGGGTGATTTAAAATTATTACTTGTAATATTATGATGAAAAATCCAAAGAAAAAAAAAAGTTTTTCGGATGACCTACTTGGATCCAAGGTCACTCACCCATAATATATTTTTCATGAATAATACTAGATGTGATGAGACTTCCCGCCGTTAGAGGGAGGAAAGCAGTCGTTATAAGAACGTCATGAATTGGTCTCATCATAATTCTTGCACCAATTCGGTATAAGGTGGAGAAGTTATTCATTTATTATGATATGCTTGAAGCATTTTATTCTTACAAGAAGAATAATTAAAACTCATTTCTTGTTGCACGTATTTTGGCATTAGTTTATGTCCCTGCAGGGCATGCCATGAGTTAACAATAATTGAGTCGTCTACAACTCATCTGAATTGTTGATGAAAAATAAAATAAAAATATATATATATATTCCTTGATAGAGGAAGCCAATCACGCTGGATCAAAATAGTGCTCCTGGGGAGGCTATTGATAATGTTCTCAATGAGACTATTTAACTACGATTTTTAATTACCGAGCCATATTTATCTCCTAACGAGGAATTCATTCCTAAGTGGACAAGTGGTGTCAATATTAAAGAATGATTTTTATACGCGTACATAATCGTAGTTATTTTCGAACATGTATTCAGAGTAGCGACAACCATACATGTATTATAGACAAAATCCTTTTTCGCAGAGAAACTGCCGTGAAGTATCGACAATATGTATGGTTGACTAATATGGGTGAAAGGCATCCATATTTGGTTGTCCTCTCACTAATAAACATTTTTGGACATAAATAAAAATTGTGAACCCGGAAGGTTACAAGTTTGATGCTTAATTAGTTTGCATGAAAGTGAGACGAGAGGAACAATGACGCTAATTGCACAGCGCCACTTGTGGCATCTAGTTTCTACAGACACTTGAGATCTGTGAAATTACATCATCTACTGTTAAATGATTTGAAAATACCCAATACTTTGGTAAGTATTGTGTACACCGTTGATAGATGAATTTTAAGGGAAACTATTATTTGCCAGTTTTACATGTCATAGTCTGACATAATTGTTTGTTATCGAAGATAACGCTCGTATAAACTTCTAAAAGATTATCACAGGTTATACTTCCTTATTGAAAGAATTCAAGATAAAAGATCTTGGAATCATGTATCAAACTTATTAAGCATTATAATGGTCCATGATTTTTTCAACTTTAGAAAGTTTTGACATGTTTACATGGATAAGTACGTAACCTCCTAATAAAACTTGTGTAATAGCAATCTACTTTCATCTCGGTAACGGGTATGTAACACTCTCTCTGGTTCGTATTACGTACTAATTACAAGTTGTTTTTGTGCTTGATTTTATGTATAACTTTATATGTTATACTTGAAATTGTTCGGTAGTGAATTTTTTTGCCAAACTTAGTTAGCACTAATATGGAGGCATTGTGTATATTGGTTTTTGTAGTACCTCTAACATTTGATCTTTGCTTTGACGATTTATCCAAAGTCTCGTAAGTAATGAACTACAGATAATCAGTTTCCATTTGCCAAATTGTTAGACGATACAACATCCTTTTTGCAGCAACAACGATGATCATCTATTATTGTTTGAAAGGAATTTACGAAGAATAAAAGATATATCAGATCCTACAAATCAACCATTGGGAATTTGACAAAGACAATTCAACTTGAGATTTGAAATTAAGTTATGGAAACATAAAGGTCTCCATTACCAACAAAAAAATGAAGATGGTTGATGATTAGCTACTTGTGGTAAATCAACTGAGATATCTTCTTTCTGTTGGAGGATATATTGGACTTTACGAGTTGTACTCTTTTTCCTTAGCCAAGGTTTTTGTCCAACTGGGTTTTCCTTCTCAAGGTTTTAACGAGGCAATATATATATATGTCCAACTACTTTTCTTAATCTATCTACAGTTGTACTCTTTTTCCTTATTCAAGGTTTTTTCTTCTGGGATTTCCCGACAAGGTTTTGATGAGGCAACGAACTTGAAGAAATTTGCTTAAAGAGATATTCGAAGACATTATTGAAGACAAATTTATATCTTGTTTTGAACAAAGACGGTCAGTGATTCTACTTGAAGATCAACATTATGTAATCAGTCTTTCTATACTTCTTTGGGTGCACATCATCAGGGGGAGAACATCAGTATTGTGTAATGGAAATTTATGCGTGTTGTACTCTTTTTCCTTCGTTTGGTTTTGTCCCAATGGGTTTTCCTAGCAGGGTTTTAATGAGGCAATATTTGATGGGTCCAACACCATGATATGATTTGTACTCTTTTTCCTTCGTCTAGGTTTTATCACTTTTGGGTTTTCCTGGATAGGTTTTAACGAGGAAATATCATAATACAGTTGTGTCATCCAAGGGGGAGTGTTGTAAATTAATTCTTTGGTGGATTCCACCACTCTTACACCCCTCTTACACCACTACCTTATCATTTTCCCTTCTACCTCTTCACATCTTTCACTTCTTGGTAACCCCCACATTTAGTGTAATAACTTAGGTTTAATACCTTAGTTATGAGAATGCATTCCATTACTTCCTAATGTTAATGCTATCTTTATCATCCTCTCTTGTATTAGCCTATAAATTGAGGCTCATTCCTTTGTAATGTATACTAAGATCTAGTAATGAGAAATTCTCTCTTCTTCTCTCTATATTTCTTTTGTGCAATAGTTCATCTTTTGATTTAGTTTATAACATTTATAGTTTTTTTTGTTTATTTTTTTAAAAGTTTTGTTTCTTATTGTTTAATGTTTTTGAAAAAAAATAAAGTTTTAAAATTCTTTATTTACAAAAGGAAACAAAATAACAAAAAAAAGTTAATTAAAAAATAAATTAATTAAGGTTATCTAAGTAATTTAACTAGCACTATAACATCCCTTATCAACCTACATTAGTCAGGGTAATCATTTTATATGCCTCAAAACAGCCTTCATCTCTGGAATGATAGATTGGGCTAAGCATAGTCTCTGTCCACCAACAGATAGCGTTCTAGATTATAAATTTACAGACAAAGACTCGACTCAGCTCAACTCAACTCAACTCAACAGCAGCTGCCTGGGAGAGTGGGAGAGTCTTCACAATGACCCAAACAGAGTCGTTCGTCTGCAATTCGAAACTTGTGCAACTTTGTTTGTAAGCAATTGTAGGATTCATGGAGCTTGGTTGGGACTTGGAAACGAAATCGGTCATGTATTTGATTTGGATTGTTCCATGGAACAGAATTATCATAAGCCATTAGTCGTGTAAGGTCTTCATGCTAATTACTCTAGTTCGGCATTGAGAACACTGAGATCATTATGTACAGTGAGCATGCATGTGGTGGTAAATTTGCCTGGCGTTTTTTAGAGCGATCCAAAAAGAATTTCAGGCGACTAATAAAACAAATAAGGTCATTAAAAAATAATATCAGCACACCCCTTATCCATATATTTTCTTTAATGACTAATTTGTCCTTTTTTTAATTAGTGTTAATATTGATTAATTAGTGAATTATTTTTGTTAATTAGTTAATTAATTTTGATTATAGTTAGTGTTAGAAAAATATTTGGGTTATAGTTTTAGAAAAGAAATACACAGTGTGTTAGAGAGGAAGAACAAGAAGAAGTAGAAGTTTGGGGAAACCAGATTTTACCTAAAATCAATAACAAACATGGATGAGTATGAGGAAGAAGGTAAGAAACATCATGAAGAACATAATATTGAAGGTTCAATAGCGTTTAGTGATGACAATTTGGGATATTTGTTGGATGATCCAAACTTTGGTGTGGAAGAAAACCTAGACGGCGATTTAGCGAGAGAAAACGATGAATCACATCAAAATAAAGATGATAATACATCAATAAAATCAGGTATTGTGTTAAGAAGCTCAAAAACCCACTTTGTATGTGTTTGTATGTGATCGGTAATTAAAAAAAAATCATTTTTGCATGCATGTAATACCATGGACACCCAGAATCGGTAGATAATGGAGTACCATATCTACCGATTACACACTACTATGCCAAAATTATGGTATAATCGGTAGTCTCGTGAAGATTACTTACTACCGATTAAACAAAATCCCCAAATTGGATTTTGTTCGAATTTTTGTTTGCATAATCGGTAGTTTAGGAATACTTGAGTATCTACCAATTATGTTTTTCGCCCCAAAAATTAATTTCTCCAAACCTATAAACTTTATATTTTGCTAAATTTATAATCGGTAGTATATGGTATATCGTTATCTACCGATTACATTTGTTGTTTAACAAACTAAACCTCCGATTATACTTGTTTTTGTTTAAGTAACTTGTCTTGATTTCTTTCTATAATCGGTAATTCGGGAACATAATTAACTTCCAACTGTTTTTAATCAGTATTAAGGGGATATAATTAACTACCGATTGTAGTTAATCGGTAGTACGTGAACATAATTATCTACTGATTATTGTTGTCTAACGCATTGCTATTTTATGTAGATTATTGAATTGGTTAATCATGTTTCAAACGAGGGTCCTGATACTTCCCTACACTATGCAAGTAATTTGGTACTTGCCTTGTTCTAAGGATGTATTTGTTACATGGTTATGCTTAAGACATTTGGAAGTAAAGCGGAGGCAAAGGAATGACTTATCAACAAGGAAAAAGAGAAGATGTACGTTGTAGTTCAGAACAATTGTGTGAGAGTTGATCGATTTGAAATGATTTTTGAGAGAGGTGGCGAGTGAAAGAGTCACTGGGAAAGGATCGTAAATACGTAAAGAAGACGGAGAGAAAATACCGAGGTAATTCAAAGAAGATTGGATGTCCATTTAAGATTATCTTCTGTAAGACCGACGATAAGGAATGTAAAGTATGGAAAATGTTTAGAGTTGCTAATGGTCGTCACAACCACGAAGATACGAAAAGTCTTGTTGGGCACGTAATGGTTGCCAAGTTAAAACCAAAGGAAATAAAGACGGAGAAGTCCATGAATAACGTAATGAAAGCGAGTGCAATCATATCTAAGATAAAGGTGGACGACCCCAACAATTTGTCTTCATTTTCTACAATTAAGTCGGCGCTAACAACGACCAAAAGGATGGAATGGGATGGTCGAATGGTTATGCAACAATCAGAGTGGTTAGCCGAGAAACACAATTACACGTTGAGAAAATAAGAAAGGGATGGTAAGGTGATTCGTATTTTCTTGGCACATCCGAAGATGATCCAATTGGCTCAATGCTTTTATCAAATTTTGTTGATAGATGCTACTTACAAGATAAAAAGGCACAAAATGCCGTTGTTGAACATTGGTTGCCACACTTCGGACAAATGCACATTTACAGTGGCGTGGGGTTTAATGGATGCTGAGAATGATGTGAGTTTCATTTGGATATTGCAAACATTAAGGTCAATTTATAATGGCGATCATTTTCCAAGGGTTATTGTAACGGATAACGATCAATCCTTGATGAATGCAATAACAGTAGTGTTTCCGGAAGCCCAGAATTTGCTTTATACGTGGAACATTCAATGCAAAATCAAATTCAATTGCAGACATCATATCCAAGCTAAAAAATGAAACAAAGGTACCAATAGGTCGAAGGAAGAGATGAACGTATTAGTAAACTAACCGTGGAAAAACGAAAAGAAGAGAAAATGTTAGATGATGAAAAGTGGGTCGAGGATGAAATAAAGTGGTATTTATTTCTAAAAGCATGGGATAAGCTAGTTTAGTCGATGACGGAGGAAGTTTATGAATACAACTTGAAGAACTTTGAGGATGAATGGGGCAAGAACTATCCCAAACCAGTTAAGTATTGCAAAACACAATGGTTGGGACCTCATAAGGATAAGTTTGTGTTTTTCATGGACATATGAATATCATAACTTCAAGAACGAGGAAACAAGCATTGCAGAGGGTCCCATGGCCGATTAAACAAAATGCTAGTCGGTAGTCAAAATGGGGTTCTGTCGGTCCAAGAAGCAATCCATGAGTTCACCAATCGTGACCTCACTAAGATTTACGGTTCAATGGAAAAAAGTCAGCATAGATTCCCGTTGGCACATTTAAAACATAAAATTTTTCTAAGGGGTATAGTTTATAAAGTTTCTTGGTGGGCAATAAATTTCATGATACAACAATTGGAGTTGTACAGAGATCACGATGATGAGACTACGGTTTGTAATTGCAAGACGATGATAGGTATTGGACTCCTGTGTCGTCACATGCTTGGTAGGTATATTGAAGTGATTAACATTAATGACATTCATCCCTTTTGCAAGCAATTATCTTTCACTCCAAGCACCTGGTGGTTGATGGTGCGTCGTTCGTGGAAACGGAAATGTTTGCACCGATATTCAAGCGTTACTCTACGTCAAATGAGACACAAAGGCAAATATTGATGCACCATTTAGAGGAATCCATTCACCCTTGTCTAAAGGTTGTTAAATAACCAATGATAGCAAAGGCGATGGGTAGGCCGAATACCGAAAAGCCAAGGTCAATTCAAAGAAAATAGTTGAAGGAATGGTTATCTAGTCAACGAGAACTTTTTAGGCATGAGCATAATTTAGCTAAGTATCAAGATGTGCCGGCTCTAAGGAAAAGGGGCCGACCAAGGAAGGATCAAGGTGGACCAAGATCACGACAAGTCAAACCTAAGGTCTCTACGATTCATTCTCAAGTAAGTCAAACCCAACCTATACACGGAAGACCAAATCGAGGTACGTATACAATATACGATGAGTATTTGGAACAACTCCCTCTACCCATGGGACCATTTGTTTTGTCCACCGACGATGTAAATGGGGATGGAAACTGTGGTTTTCACGTTGCTTCGAAACAAATAGGATACTTTAGTGAGGTGGTTACCGAGAATATCACCCAATGGCAATTTTTAAGAAATCAAATGACCGTCCAACTATTGGAGGATAAGGAATTCATATTGAAATGATGAGAGAAGGAGATAGACATGTTAGAGAAAAAGAGTTCAAAGAGTTATATACTCGTGTAAAATGCCAAAACGGATTGAAGACAATCGGATCCAAGTATTGGATGGTAATGCCGAAATGTGGGTATCTTTTAGCGGATGTATTGAACTACGTGGTATATTATTTTTGTCCTCCTTACTTAGGAGTGAGTGTTACATTTACACCCACAAGGATGGTTTATGATGAGTCGGTCAGGGATAGACGAATCATTATGGCATGGGTTAATAGAAATCCTTTTATCGGTTTAAGGTTAACAGATGATTGTCCATTACCTCCATTGAGTAGGTGGTCAGATTACTTCCCAACTAACCATTGCAAGGAGTGGTTGAATCAATACGAGTCCAACATGGAGCGTTGGAATCGTTTAACAAACTTTGTCAAGGACCCAATTGATTTGACCGAGGATGGTGAGTAGTTTAGTTGATCATGTGATTTTGAACATTGGGTATAGAAAAATATTAATGCATTGTTTTGTGATCGTTAACAAAAAAAATTCCTTTTTGCATGCATTTAATGCAATGGACGTCCCAGAATCGGTAGATAATGGAGTACTGTATCTACCGATTACACACGCATGTGCCAAAATTAGAGTATAATCGGTAGTATCGTGAAGAATGATTCCTACCGATTAACAGTCGGTAGTTGGTAAAAAAAATTATCTATCGATTTAGAATCGGTAGTTTGTAAAATCCCATATCTACCGATTGTATCCATAATTGAATTAAACTTAAAAAATTTGCACTTTGTAATCGGTAGTTTAAGGATCAAATTTATCTACTCCATTGTAATCGGTAGTTTAATGAACAAATTAGTCCTCTGATTATACTTGTTTTTGTGTACAGAACTTGTCTTGCTATAATCGGTAGTAATGGAACATAATTAACTACCGATTTTTCTCTAAAACCCACAATCGGTAGAAAGTATCAAACCTTATCTACCAAGTTTACTGAATTATAACTGATTTTGTACCCTATTTGGCAGGAATAAATAGTTGTTTGAACAGTGTACGACCAGATTTTTTAAAACTTTAGCCGTTACACTAGCCTTTGGGTGTTTATTGAATATAAAAGGAACTCTTCTCTCAACAAATAATCCCACAATTCTCAAACTAACTCATTTTTCTTCATCTTCTCAAAAACCTCACACTTCTCAAACATGGCTACTAGTTGGTCCACCAAGGAAGATGTTGCAGTTGTTCGGGCGTGGGTGGTTACCACGAAGCATGATTCTCATCTAAAAATTAAGTCTTCTCAAACTGTAGAAGCTTTTTGGAACCGGGTTTTCTAAGTTTTTATGGGTTTAGATGGCAATGGAGGTGAAAGAACATGGAACGTGGTCAAGGATAGATTCGAACAACTCTATGATCGTTGTTATTGTTTTAGAACTGATTTGTACAATGCCAAGTTTAGTTTCCATGAGCTCGACATCAATGGATATGTAAGTATATCTCAAATAGATGTTAATCAAATTAATTATGATCTCAATATAATACTAACAAATTGTTCATTACTTTTTTCAGACTCCTCATGCTCTTAAGGACCATAGGGATATGTATGGCAGAAAGTTCACGCATTTTGCATGCTACGATGTATTGAAAGAAAATGACAAGTATTTTGATCACGATTATTTCGATGACGACTATTGGTCAATTAGGCACCAAAACTAATCAAGTGTAATGTTATGATTTACTTTATGTCTCTAAATTCAATAAAAGAAGCCAAAGAACTTTATTCTGTGATTTATATTCTGTCTTGGATAATACCCTTCACCTTAAGCGGTATGGACAAACCTTAAACGGGTTGAATCTGTCCATCACCTTAAGGATAATGAAATGAGCTTCGTAACGGTAATTTGATCATTTCTATCGTCGTCATTCCTCGAGAGATCTCTTTATAACTTCATCATTAGTTTCACCCCACAAACGATATCGATTGACAAGATAAGTTACATTCACAAATGGATCAACTTCTCTTCTTATGCAATTAAATCGACAAAAAATATCAGCTCTATTACGGTTATTTGGGTTACCGGTTTCAACGCAAAAATGTTCGTGAATACTCTCCAAATAACTCATACTCATTACACCATTTTTCCTATGTTCTTCTCCTCGCCTTAGATAGAATTGCACATAGCGCCTATATAGCGACAAATCTTCTTCTACCGTGAACGTTTGAGCCATTAATCTTAAAGATGATTACTTCTATGTTGAAGAGTTAAAATGTATTGGAGGTGCATAAATGAGAAGAGGTCACCCTCCTTATATAGATTAGAGTCTCAACGGCTCTTTTTTTCAAAAAAAAAACCCGTTGAGACCTAGTGTAACAAGAGTGAGAGAAAATATACACACTAAGTTCGTACGAATATAAACAATCGGAAGTATCGGAATCACCATTATCTACCGATTCATAGAATCGTTAGTCTATGAAACTTTATTTACTACCGATTATAGATGTTGCCCCAAATTTGAAATTGAAAATTTTTCATAATCCATAATCGGCAGTCTAAAAAAATGTATTTACTACCGATGTTCAGAAACCAATCAGTTCCATCATCTTAATCGGTACATAATTAACACCCGATTGTACTCAACAAGTATAATCGGTAGTCTAATAAATTTTTTACTACCGATTGTATATGTTTCCCCAAATTCAAAATTGAAAAAAATATCAAATTTCCAACATTTTCATACTCTATAATCGATAGTCTAATAAAAATTTTACTACAGATTGTATATGTTTCCCCAATTCAAAATTGAAAAATTATCAAATTTCCAACATTATCATAAATCGGTAGTCTAAGAAATTTTTTTTACTACGGATTCTATATGTTTCCCTAAATTCAAAATTAAAAAAAAATCAAATTTCCAACATTTTTATACTCTATAATCGGTAGTCTAAGAAATTTTTTTACTAGCGATTGTATATGTTGCCACAAATTCAAAATTAAAAAAATTATCAAATTTTCAACATTTTCATACTCTATAATCGATAGTCTAAGAATTTTTTTTACTACCGATTATAATGTAAAATGTGTCCAGGAACCAAGCAGTTCCATCATTAGGTGTAATTGATAGATAATTATCAACCGATTTTAGATCAGTAGGTGTAATCGGTAGATAGTTATCTACCGATTGTGGATCAACATGCTTAATCGGTAGGTGATGCAAACCACTTATCTACCAATTTTAATGTAAAATTTCAACAAACTTACTTATTAAAAATAAGTCTCTTGCAAACCAATCGATAATTCACAAAAAGAACATAAAAACCATTCATCATCCATAAAGTAATCCATTCATCATCCAGAAAGTAAACACAATGTTAGAAAATTAAACAAGTTTCTTGGAAATCAATTGAAAATGATGTTCTCTAACAAGACAACCACAATCTAATTTCTAGATTTTTTGGTTTTAGTACGAGGACGACGAGCACCAGGGACATATCTTTCAGCATCAGGGACATTGGCTTCACCATCAACACTCGATGAACAACGAGATCTTTTACTGTGCTTTGTTGCTGGCCTCTTAGGCTTATTCGAAGCTTTCTCCCCAAACTTGCTTGCATAAGCTTCATTATCAATGTTATCTATTAGGTATTTATGCTCTTTCATATTATCAATTGATATAGGCACTCCCGTATTTATACATCCAGCAATCTTCTTGGAGAAAAACACAAATATTTTTTCTGTTTTTATGCAATAACAATCAAACGATTACTATCTAAAATATTGAGTCGTAATATTAAAATCAAAAGGAAATAACATTACGTACCAGCCTTTCATAACCATAAGGTTTGACTTTAAGGATACAAGTATAATCGGACACCTTGGTGGTCTTTCCTTTATCTCCACGGATCACATGAAGATGAGAATGCTCCCGGTACCATTCCATATAGCGTGGATGTACTTCATCACCTCGGTTGGCAGGTCTTCCATCGTTGATCAAATATTGCATCATGTTATTCCAATCTTCAACGGATGGGTTACCAGAGTAAACTACTGTGATAGAGTCCTTACCACATACAAAATTCTCCACGTCCAATTTGAACTTGCCACGCATGTGACTCCAAGGTTCTTCTTGTATATAACCGAGTTGACGCATCACCTTAGAGGAATTGTACATAACATATCCCGTGGGATGCCACAAGGGTCCATAATAAAACGACAACTCAGACCTTCCCGCTATATGTCCACTAGCTTGGTCTTCCTTGTATGGATCAAAGCATACATCTTTGGACGTCATCAAGTCTAATTTCCTCCTCAAAGAAATCAATTGCTGCTCCTTAGACCTTGAATGGTTGTTGTCGAAGATGTATTTTGTTCCTCTGAGTGTTCCTTTCTCCCATATAGGATTCTCTTTGGCCAAATCGAGGAACGTGAAGTGGTCATAGATCCATGTCTAGTGTACATATCAAACCAAGTATGAGAAAATCTATTCTTAAAAGAGAAAAAAAAAATAACAATCAAAGCATCAATAGAGTTACCAAAATACCTATAGTAGGATCACATTCCCGGCAATTTGGCTAGTTGATTCCTTCGATGCCTTTCTTAACTCTTCCATCAAGAACGCATGGCATACAGTGCCCCACGAGTAATCACGAACTTTATTGAGAGGATGCAATAGTTGTAGAAGGTTGGCGTCGACCCGGTTTCCACTACAATTGGGGAAAATGACACATCACAAAACACAGAGGAGATATGCAGTGGCTGAAGCATTCGCTTCGTCGTCGCTAAACTATGGATTCATTTCTTCTTTATCCTTAGTGCCTTTGAACATATTCATCAAGTGGACCATGCTGAACTGTCTAGTTTTATAACGAAAGCACCGGTTGAACTCAATCTCGGATGTTGCTCGATCCCATCCAAGGAACTTTTGAGTGTAAAAATAAAGTTGTTCCCAGCTTAACTGCTTTACGTAATCAAACTTGACGGCTGTACCATGGTCAGCGAGACTAAGAATCTGCACCATATCATCAGAGGTGATTGTCATCTCTCCAAACAACATGTGGAAGGTATCGTTCTTAGGATACATTCTCTCCAGGAAGGCTGATATCGACACCCGGTCATGCTCTAACATTGAATTCTCGGCAGCAGTGGATAACCCTGAGTGATAAATAATTTGCTTGAACCTTTCACACTCACCATCTAACGGCCAATCTTTCATTTTTCTTGGTGCAGCTGGAGGTTTGAGTAGACGAACCGCATCAGAATGGTCTTAATATACACGACGAATTATAAAATGATTAGAATAAAAGTTAACACTTCTACGAATAAAAAGACAATAGATTAAGAATAGTGTTTTATAATTATTACCTCAGTTGAATAAATTTCTTTGGACCAAAAGTCTTTATATCCAAATAACAGATCTTCTCCATCTCTTGGTAACCCATGGATTTGGCCTTCTTTAATACCCTTCATCTTCAAAGAGGCGGGGACTTGGTGTCATCCTTCCAATACCTTGTACTTCTTCTTGTGTAGCACTTGGTGCTCCTTCTTCTAGGTTTCTAACTCTTCGAAAACTTGGTTGTAAACTTGGTTGACTTCCTTCGGTGATAGAAATTCCGCTAGCGCTCTTTTCTCTTCTTGCACTAGCTGTTACTTTCTTACCCCCTTCACGACGAGGCCCCAACACAATTGTATTTGGCTTGCTTAGCTCGCCTTTTCATAAAAATAACCAAATAAAGAATAATTAGCTCATAAGACACCGTTTAATCACTACATAATCGGTAGAGCAAGTACATAAAAATCAATCGATTGTTCATAATCGGTAGTCAAATAAACAAACTAACAACCGATTGTGCATAATCGCTAGCTCGGGATCTACATTGTCTACCGATTATGCATAAAATTGGAACATAAAACTCTAAGCTATGGACACACATACAGTCGGTAGTCAACTGAATACAATAACAAACGATTAAAAACAATCGGAATTCAAATACATAACCTATCTACCGATTGAAACCATCTAACATAATCGGAAGTTAACAACTACTACACATCTACCTATTGAAACCATGTAATATAATCGGTAGTTAGATAAAAAACTATCCATTAAGCGTAAATTTTGGTACAGGAAGACAATTGGTAGTTAATGACTAAATTTAACTACCGATTATTGTCGATGTTTTTGAGGAATTACTAACTTTCATAATCGGGAGTTTAAATTTGTACAAAACTACCGATTAAGCCTAAATTTTGGTACAGGAAGACAATCAGTAGTTAATGACTAAATCTAACTACCGATTATTGTCGATGTTTTTGAGGAATGAAGAACACGACCATAATCGGTAGATAAATACAAACACGAAACTATCGATTATATCAAATAACCGAAAAACCTAGAAATTCTATTGACGATTTCATTCGATTGAAGCAAAATAAACACAAATAATGGTAAACTCTTAACTTATTGGAGCCATTAGATAGTTCAGGAAAGGTAGATTGTCGGAATCAGTCTCCGTATCTAGATCATCATCTTCGTTTTCTTCATCTTCTTCACTATGTTCTTCAACGATCTCTCTGTTTCTTATTCTCTCGGCAAAATTTGGCCAATTAGTACTATCAGCTTTACTGCTTGTTTGCTTCTGTCGAGCCATCTTTAGATTGTAATTTCGACGATGAATTGGTACGGCGATTAACGACGATACGATGAATTGGTTTTGAAAATTTCACGAGGAATTTTTTTTGCACAATCGGTAGATAGAACGAAGAGAAGAAGAAGAAAAACTATTTCTCATAATCGGTAGTTAGAAATGAAATGAGTTTAAGTTTATATTTTATACTTTTATTAGTGAAAAGGTATATATGTATTTTTACCTACCATTAGGTTATCCCATAGCCACATCTATTTGATGAGTATAAATAAGTCGCCCCAAATTCTTTTTGAGTCGCCCTCAAAAACGTCAAACAAATTTGCTCTGGTATTTTTGTATGTATGTCTGCATAAATTGCATTGGCATGCCGTGTAATTCTAAAAGGCTATTGTTTTACCCTCTTACTTTTCATCAAGATGTGAATTGTTTTTACCTTCTTACTTATACTCCCGACTCTCAGCAATACAACGACAAAAAAGGCATAACAAAAGCAAATAAACTAGAAACCTAAACTTCTAAGAAGAGTAAGGTGTGGAAATACCAAAAATAATTATATTAAACTATTATGTCAAATCCAAAAATAGGATAAATAAAACAAGTAAAGGGAAAAAGCTAAAATGAAGCCTAGAGTATCAACTAAATATTTCGAGCTTTAAAAAACACAATCTAAACCTAAAAAACAACATTGTCTCTCAAGAGCATAAGTTGAACCTGAAAAACAGCTCCAGCTTTCAAGAGCATAAGTTGAACTTGAAACAGAACTAGATCTCAAGAGCATAAGTTGAACTAGAAAAAACTCCATCTCTCAAGAGTATAAGCTAAAAAACTCTTTTAAGAGCATGAAACTAAGACTCTCTGAAGCTGCAAATTCGAAGAGTAAAAATTCTCCAAAAGCTAAATAACTAAGATGGCCTAGAGATTAGTGAATCAATCTACGGATTTATGGGTTTGTGTTCTGAAAAATAAGTATTTTCCTAAACAAAAACCGTTGCATGCTTCTTTAAAGAAAAAAGGTACATGGATATGGAAAGGGTTGAAACAGGGTCTTGATATTGTTAGAAAATATCATATTTATGAAGTGTCTACAGGTGAAGATATAAGTATTTGGGAGGATAGATGGGTTCAGTCTAATTCAGACCTCTTGCACAGACCTTGTGATTATTATTTGAAAGACTATACTCATGTATCTAAACTGATTAATCATTATAACAACGAATAAGAAGATTCAGCATTGAGTGATTTGTTTAGTGTATACCAAATAAAAAAAATTCATAATATCAGAATCCCAAATTCATGCATAGATACCATAAGATGGTCATTGAATTCTTCTAGAAATTTCTCTATTAAATCTATTTATAAAGCTCTCTTTTAGGATCAATCAAATTTTTTCCAACAAAACCAACGACAATGGCTAAAGCTTTGGCACATGGATATCCTCCCAAAATTTGAACTTTTCATATGGAAATGTTTGTAGGATATTCTGCCTTTGGAAACTTACTTGATTAGATTTGTTGTTGTTTCTGACTTATGTCCTTTGTGTGGTTTAACTGCTGAAACATTTAATCATCTTTTTTTCGTTGTTCTTCTGCAAGAGCAATCTGGTTAGCAGTTTGTCCTCAGGTTTTAGCTACTATTCCTTCTTTTCCATGTCTTAGACATGCATTGGTTTCATACTAATACTACTCCTCAAATGCTTGAATGTTACAGACTCTACATCGTTACTATTTGGCAAATATGGAAAGCTAGATGTAAGGCTAGTTTTGAGAGTCTATGGCATAATCCTATCACTGTTATTCATTGTACTCAAATTCAAGTAGATTCTTTATAGCAAACTCAAAATTTATGTCACAGTCTTAAGCATACATCTTTATCAGTTGCTTCTGGAATAACAAGTATCTTTTGACTCATACGGTTTTAAATGATAATCGAATGTGTATTAATTTTTGTTGATACTTTTTTGGGGAAATTATCCACAAATACATAGTGTTGAATTTTCTACTGCAGATCAAAATTTCATTATAACTAGATGCTGGACAACCAATGCAAACTCAGTAATAAGAGCAAAAGCTCAGGCTCCCCATCAAGTCATTGAATGGGCTACTAACAAGCAACTACCACATAAAATATTCATCTATGAAAATCTCTCATTAGTGAATGCCATCAATGGAAAAGTATCTAATATCAAATGGACGTAATTTTCTTATGTCAAGGATTGTATATACGGTTTATCGGATTTGTAGAAAACTGTATGTAAATATTTTTATCGTAATCTTAATAGAGCAGCTGATGATATAGTAAAATTATCTCGAAAATCTAATGTAACTAAAATTTGGGATTTTCAACCTCCTGACCGTATAACTGAAAAGATATCCCCAATTTGTAATCTTAAGTTTTTATTTAATATATTTTCTGTTTCAGAAAAAAAGATAAAAACTATAGTCTCGGTTCAACCGACCTCACAATCCTTAGAATTGTCTAGATAGTTTTCAAACTATAAACTATTGCAACCGACCGCTACTAACTCTAGGTAATTCTAACTGCCTCTGACAACCCTAGTTCATTAGAGATAACTTGTCTCTAGACATTTCTTTGCTTAATATTGACAATTACAAATTACATATACCAACAACAAATTAGAGTTATGCTTAAATAGAATGGTGAGATACTGCCTAGTTAAATAGGATTGTACTTGCTCAAAGGCAATGATTATCTCTCACTTATTAAATTTGATTTGACTGACTCCGCTTATGATGTTACATTCCACTATTTTTTTCCTCCTGATAACGATGTACTGCTGATATTTTTTATTTGATTGTTTATTTGTTTCCATTCCGGTTTCCTTATTTGGTTTCGCATGTGTAGGATAAACTTACTCGACCAAAATGTCAAGTGAGGTGAATTTAGGGCTATACAGGAATCGACCGAAGAACCAGATCAGAATCGGCAAAACTGTATCTTAAAAAGATCGAACTGGGGGTACAGAATACATGATACAGGTACAAAAAATGGAAACCGAATACAACCGGATACAAGGTACAGGTACTACCCCAGAACCGACCTGTACCTGTATCTTGTACCCTGAATCAGATTCTACTCCAATAGGTAATCCTTAATTATTGATATTTTCGATAGTTGTTTATGTAGTACAATAGTCAAGACCATTGAAGAGATGAATGTCTCTTGTATCTCTTAGTAGCCATAACAACGCCTGCGTACAAACTTGGCTAAAGAGTCTGCAGCAAATGTCGAGTAGTTGAACCTAGGTAATCTTCAGTAATCCTAGATAGAATGACCTGGGATGGCTAAAGCAGAGAAGCATCATAACTCGGTGACTAAACATAATAAGTAGAGATTCCACAGATTCTCTAACATTTGGGGCATACTTATTGGAATTTTGATAAGCATTTGTTGTTGAGCGCTCTTACGGTGTTTTATGTATCTATTGTCTCGTTTACTAATATTTTCTGGAAGTCTTCACTGAGCTGCCTCAGGCTAACGTATATGTGGTGAAGTTTTCATAGATCTTCACTTAACTAAGGGTTGTGACTAAATGTAGGTTGATTTATACGGATGGCTAGATCAAGATAGTTGCTATTGAGAATGCTTCATGTGGGCATTGTGGGACCTGACCAGAGAATGGTGTTGAAACTTAACTCTAACCAGAATAGTTCAGTAATAGTGTCATAAATAGTAGTGGATATGTAGATATCATCTTGAGATTTCATAATGAGATTGGATGGTAGTAACACTTAAACTTTCTATCTCTTTTACTTCAGCAATTTACATTTATATTTAAATTTTAGATGCAACCAAAATAATTGTCAACTAAAAAAAAAACAAAGGGTACAGGGTATATGACCGGAATCGAACCGAGTGTACAAAGTACATGACCGGAACCGTACCGAGGGTACTGGGTACAGGATACAGGTACAAAATTTGAGAACCGACCATGGGAAGATACAACTATAGGGTTCTACCAAGAACCGAACCAAACCGACCTTTGTGCACCCTTAGGTGAGCTACCTCGGCGCTTGGTTATTTGCTTGGATAAAGATTTTTTTTATTTTTTTTTGTTTTATGTGAAGGTTTACTACTTGGGTGCTAAACGCATGCTGCTAAAATTACGATGTTAGCCAAGTAGATTGCTTATTGTACTTCATTTCGTGATAATAAACGATCATTGTTTATAGGGTAATTATATCCGTTTGAAATATTTATTTATCATCATCAATATATATCTCCAACGAGCATCAATAGTGACTATAGAGGAAATGATTTTTTTTAAATTCAAACCGAACTTAAATTAGGTTTTGTTAAAAGGATATACTGTTTTGACAAACATAATATAATATCTTTAAAAATATCCAACATCAATCACCAACTATTTCTTCTTGATAAATTACAAGTTGATGACAGCTAACCCTGATCAAAGGATACCGTCTTATTCATCGTTCGCTGAGCAATGTGCGACCCGCTCTTCCCGCTAATGCAGTATATTTTAATTTGCTTAGCTTAACTTACAATTCCCACTAATGATAGATATATAATAAGCGATAAAGCATAATATGAAAACTATGAATTATACTTAAGTAATCTAAATTAAATTAGTTTGAGTATATCCATAGTTTTATATACACATGCATCAAAGTTTCTGACAACCCATTGAGCCTGATTGCATTAGTAGTATTAATCAAATATTCATCTCAATAAATTTATATCTAATAATTAAATTGAATTAGTTTTTTGATGAGGTTTAGTTGTGTACGTAAAAACGATACGTAAACCTATCGCCTTGACGGGGGAGAGATTCAACACAAGAAATCAAAATTCAAACATATATATTTATCAGTATCCTACTTCTTCTGGATATGTACGTGTTGAACATAACTCACATATATCACCAGAGCCAGAGCCTCAGACCTCTATTGTTAAATGTACATTGACATCTATTGCATCTTGTTTACACAAATATTATTTTTTTCCTGGGTCTGACTCGTTATTTGATTTAGATCTAATTTCTGACTTAAACCCGTTTAAGTCAGGGAATAAAGCATCCCTGATTTATATAACCAAGCCACTGACGTGTATATTTTTAAATCAGATCTGATGTAAAAAACAAACATATTGAATAAGATCCAGATAAATTAGATCATTTT
>JAJJMC010003761.1:12167300-12262902 GCA_023531435.1 Papaver californicum | reverse complement strand
GGAAAATATAAACTCTTTCGTTTACTCATGCATCTTTTTGTTGGAAATGGAGAGAATGACGATGAATAAGTTTGAATTCAGATACAAATATTTAAGAGGGTGTTCGGATACAGGAACATAAATCAATTCCAAAAATTAGAAAGAAAAAAAAATTGTTTCACAAAAGTTAATATTTTTCCTTTTAAAAATCATTTTGAAACTTTATACCTAAATTATTTTTTAATTTTTTTACTTCCAACCTGTTAAATAGTATCAATACATGCTTTAAACAGTTTTAAATGTCCATCGTTCATTCATTGAGACTGCCACGTGTCAAAATCCTGTGAACTTTGAAGTAGAAGACACGTTAGGTATTTCTACAAAGGATTTGGATATATTTACACAACTTTAATCCCCACCGTTCATTTATTGAGGCTGCCACGTGTCGAAATCATAAAGAAATGATAATTTTGTCTAAAGTCCCACATATGTGAATATACATGTGTGCCTAGTTTGACTACTTAACACCGTTTGGATGAAAAAAATAACGGTAAAATATTTTCCAACATTTTAATTTTACGGGGTATTTTCCTATTATTTAGGGTAATTTTATATGTCTCAAAACAACCTTCATCCCTATAACGATAGATTGAGCTAAGCATAGTATCTGTCCACCAACATTTAGGTTATAAATTTACAGATAAAGACTCGACTCAACTCAACAGCAGCTGCCTAGGAGAGTGGGAGAGTCTTCACAATGACCCAAACAGAGTCGTTCGTCTGCAATTCGAAACTTGTGCAAATTTGTTTGTTAGCAATTGCAGGATTCATGGAGCTTGGTTGGGGCTTGGAAACGAAATTATTCATGTATTTGATTTGGATTATTCCATGGAACTGAATTATCATAAGTCATTAGTCTTGTAAGTTTTGCATGCTAATTACTCTGGTTCGGCATTGAGAACACTGACATCATTATGTAAGCTGTAAGCACCAGTGAGTATGCAAATGGTGGCAAATTTGCTATGATATTTTTGTATGTATGTCTGCATAAATTGCATTGGCATGCCGTGCAATTCTAAAAAGGCTATTGTTTTACCCTCTTACTTTTCATCAAGATGTGAATTGTTTTTACCTTCTTACTTATAATCCCGGCTCTCAGGTGGTTGTTCCCCATTGAAAATCTCACCAATCCAGCAATCTTTTGTCCTGAAAAAGAATTTGATAGTGGGAGCATTAAAAATAATCACTGCAGTACTATTTTTTCTAAGCTTTTACCCACTCAGCGAGAAATAGCTGATGGGACCATCTTTTTAGTAGTAGTTGTAAAGGTTTGGATATTTCAAGGTTCCCAAGATACAAATAGAAAATCTGTGATGCAAAAGACAGTTACGTTTAGAAACACAACAAGCTCAAAGCAGGATTCCTTTCCTAATTTTCACCGAAATTGCGCCTTGTCCAGATTATAGTTCATTGATAGAATGGAATATAGAGCAAGAAGTAGAAAGTCCATAACAAAATTGAAATGAGAACCTCTTCCTCTAAAAATAGACCACATAGTCCAAATCACATTATCTCCCTCTCCATCTCTCTCTGTCTTCTTATATAGTAGACTGTGTGTGATTGGAAAAATCACAAATAAAAAAAAATGAAGATATTTTTTCTTTCTCTTCTGTTTCTCTTCTCATTTTCAACTGCAAAGAAATTTACACATCCAAAATTTCCATCCCCCGTTAATATTCAAGCTGAATCACTACTTAAACATTCTACTAAAACAAAGTTGTTTGAAACCAAGTACTTCACTCAAATTCTTGATCATTTCAACTATCATCCTCAAAGTTATCAAACTTTTCAAGAAAGATATTTGATCAATTATAAGCATTGGGGAGGTGCTGAAAAGAATGCACCAATTTTCGTTTACACTGGAAATGAAGGTGACATTGAATGGTTTGCGCAAAACACCGGTTTCATGTTCGAGATTGCGCCTCATTTTAAAGCACTGCTTGTTTTTCTAGAGGTAACAAAAATGATATGCAGTGGCAGAAGTTCAATATTTATGTGAGGTTTTTGTTCATAAGAATGAAATTTTTTGAATGATTATTGCAGCATAGATATTATGGGAAATCAATTCCTTTTGGTGGTGATATAGAAATTGCATATAGTAATTCAACTACACTTGGGTATTTAAGTTCCACCCAAGCTTTAGCTGATTATGCAACTTTGATTATTGATTTGAAGAAGAATTTAACTGCTCAAGATTCACCAGTTATTGTCTTTGGTGGTTCTTATGGAGGAAGTATGAATCTATCTCTTTCTTTCTTTAATTAAAGATGAGGTTGGTTTAGATGATTTTTTTTATTATTTTTATGGTTGTTGTTGTTGCAGTGTTAGCAGCATGGTTCAGGTTAAAATATCCACATGTAGCAATTGGGGCATTAGCATCATCAGCACCAATACTTGGTTTTCAAGGAATTGTTTCACCATATAGCTTCAACAACATTATAACACAAGATTTCAAGGTAACATTTTACTGCTTTACATGAGTGTGCCGGACTGCCGGTCGACAGGTTACTCTTCCTTTAAACTTGTTTTTTCTTCTTTTTTTTAGTACAAGTGCAATTTCTTTTACAACCCTGTTACACCCACGCTGCCATGCACCATGAGAAATTCCTAAATTTTTTTAGTGGAATCCTGTTGGAAATATGTATTTATCTAGACCGTAAATGTCATAAATCACATAGTTTCATATTTTCACCGAATTTTTCACACGAGAATCCCCGGTTAGTTTATATTTTGGAAAATTCTCGGTTAGTGAAGAATTATACTTTCTTTTAAGCCGAATGAATTGTCTTTGTCCAAGTATCTCTAAGTTAACAAGATGTCAAACAACTTTTTGAATCTTCCATAAAAACAAACACATTCTTGCTTTAACCCCATCCTATTCCCCAAAACCAACCTTTAGTCCCACACCCACTCATTCATCAATTATTTGTTTTATCTCAATCACTTTGGATTGGAATCCAATAATTTAAGAATAGGACAAGCTTTACTATGAACTGGAAGTATTTTTGGTGGCACTCCAGTTTGACTCTTTAATGCAAACGGATATTGATTTATGGTGCAATGCGAAAGGGTACTTGGTTGTTACATATTATTGATCCCATTTTTCTTTTAATATCAGGATGTGAGTGAAAATTGTTACAAAGTGATAAAGGAATCTTGGGATCTGATTGAAGAAACTGAACAAAAACATGGTGGTTTGGATTTGCTCAAAAAATCATTCAAACTTTGCAAGTAAGAAGCATGTATATAATTAATCATAATTCTTAATTAATTTTTCCTGTGTTACTTCAAAAACATCCACTAATCTTTTAACAGCTCGAAGGCAGTAGGGGGTTGGCTCCAAACAGCATTTGTGTACACAGCCATGACTGACTACCCAACTCCTTCCAATTTTCTGAATCCTTTGCCAGCCTATCCCATAAGACAGGTGATAAGCCCAATAAGACCCGACACTCATTTGGAACGATTTTTGAGACCAGTCCATTTTTGAGGGGACCCTTCCCCCATTTTGATCAAGGTCATTATGAAACAAAATTTTAGTGCCCCTTATCTTGGTATTTTTTCTAATGACCAAAGTGCCCTCTATTAAGTAGTTAATTTAGTTTATTATTAGTTTTGGATTAGTGAGTGAGTGAGATATATGATTTGATTTAGTATTAGTGTAAGAGGATTAAAGTTAATGATTATTTGAAAGAGAAGAAGAGTTTTTGGAAGAAAAAAAATCAAAAACTAGGTTTTGAGATTCTTGTATTCAAAATGGGTGATTTGAATGTTAATTTTAAGGAATGCGAATCTTTAATCTTTATAACGATCCGATAATGAGTGATTTATGAAAATGAAACTTTTAAAGGGTGGATCGGCAAAGTAGTTATTGGTTCGGCTAGGAAAACAAAAGTACAAGTAGCCGAACATTCTCTTTATTGGAGTTTTGGACTAGGTTCGGCTAGAAAACCAGAAGTACAGGTAGCCGAACATCCTCTTTAATGGTGTGTGGAACAGATTTAAAATAGAAAACTCAAGAACAGTTAGCCGAATTATTTTTTTTTTAACAGAGTTACGTTTGACAATGTCGAGACCACCATGTTCATAGCCGAACCTAAGATAAAACCAAAACATACATTTACAGAAAGTTCGGCTAGGAAACTAAAAGGTTCGGTTAGGAAAATAGGAAGTTCGGCTAGGAAATATTTTTTGCAAAATATCAAAACATACATTTACAGAGAGTTCGGCTAGGATTTGTTTTCCATGATAGCCGAACTGTTCTTCATTTCCATCAGATTCGGCTAGTTCGACTAGGATTTTTTCACAAAATTCCTAGCCGAACTTCTCTTTGCAACTTTAATTTTTATGATTACTACTCAATTTACAATCACAAATATATAAAAAAGACATAGATTAGTTGGAAAGTACCTTCTAATATATAAATTTCTAAAATCCGGATTTAAAACGATTATGGAAGTGGATGAGAGAACAAGAGGAGAAGTGAAAAATTTAAAATGAAAATAGCTTAGTAGAAAAAATTGTGTTTTTATGTTTATAAATTAGAATTTTATTAGGTTATTAATTTTAAAATAAGTTTAGATTGATTTAAGTAAAGGATAATCAGGTCATTTACTATAACTAGGACACCCCTTAGCTCATCACAATAGCCTCAAAAATAAGCTGGTCCCCAAAAATCGTTCCTCATTTGTTGTTTCTAACCAGCCCAATTGGCACTGAATGTTTTATGACTACCCTGTTGATACAGATGTGTAAAGTGATTGATGATCCAACAACTAAGAATGATACTTTTGCCAAGTTATATGGAGCAGCAAACATCTACTATAATTCCAGTGGTACTGCGACATGTTTTAATCTGAGCGACCATTCAGATCCCCATGGCCTTGCTGAATGGACATGGCAGGTTGGTAATCTGATGTGCATTCTGAATTCTGTAGAACACTTGAACCGAAAGAAGAACATAGAGAGACCTTTGCGTCTATTGTTATCTCAAAGGTCCAAGACCATGCCATAAACTTTTATCGTAAAAGTTGCCTTAAAATTTGCTTCATTTCTCTTCTCTCTTTTCCCATTCTATCCAAATTGTTCTACTGATTTTTCAGTTTCCTAGCTGATCCAGTATTTAGTTATCGCACTGTACAATTGATTGTTGCTAATCGAAGTTTCCAAAACCATGGTTTTAAGGCATGTACAGAGATGATACTACCAACAGATGGAAATGATGAGAAAAGTATATTTCCATCCTCAGAATGGAACTTCACTGACCGAGCTACTTTTTGTAAGGAATATTTAGGTGTTGAGCCCAGGCCCAATTGGGCTACCACTGAATTTGGTGGCATGGTGATTAACTACTACTATTTCTCAAGTTTTTTCATTGTGTTTGTGTGTATTCTTATCTTTTTCTACTTACATCCGAAGCCAATATTATGATGAAATGAACTTATTGAATGGATATGCAGGATATAATGAGGGTTTTAAAAAGGTTTGGAAGTAACATGATCTTCTTTAATGGCTTGAGAGACCCTTGGAGTGGTGGAGGGTACGTAATTTCTATGCTTCTCCCTTTGGATTACAATTGTCTATCGAAAACAAATGGGTTGTCTTGAATTTCTTAGTTTTTAACCATTCGAAATTAGGGTGCATACTATACTATTCTAGTACAAGAATATAACGTATTTTATTTGATATTTTTGTAATGCATCTTTACTACTAAAATCTTAGAATTGTAATGCATCTTTACTACTAAAATCTTAGAAACCTCGCCTACCGGAAAAAAAAAAAACATAGAAGTTTATAGGCTTCACTAATTTTAAAAATTGGTAGGATTGTCCCATATTTATAAACTTCATAAAACGTATAACGTTCACATACCGGTGAAGTCTTAACGGAATATGGCTTTGATTTTTTTTGCGGCAGTGTCTTGAAGAGCATATCAAAGACTATTATTGCCATAGTTGCAAAACAAGGTAAAAGTAATTAGTAATCATATTTACTTGTCGTCACACCCTTACAAAGCATATTATATTGATGCGCGCATTTGCATACTGCAATATAGGTGCTCACCATGTGGACCTAAGGTTCTCTGATAAAGAAGATCCAAAGTGGCTTCAAAATGTAAGGAAGAAAGAGATTCACATCATAGACAAGTGGATCGACCAATATTATCATGATCTTTCCGAAGATCTCTCTTATTCATGATAATGGATAGTATTTTGAAAGATCATTTTTGCCATTTCATATTATGACAGCAATTTGATTCTTCATTCTCATCCACAATCCGCATGCACTTTGCTGCTTTCTCCTTTATTTACATCGTATGTTACAGTAAGATCTCCTACATTTAAAAATGGCACAGCGTTAAGGTTAGAGGGCGTGTACCTTGCAGAAAAGCAAAAGAAGCTTCCTTTTCATAGTTTTTATTTATAGTTAATTGGTGTAATGATCAATGGATTAATTATTATTTTTTGTCTAAAAAACATATAAAATTATATGCTCTTTAAATATCAATAGATTTAAAAAATATTTTTTTAATATCCATTTTAGTATTCTACCCAAATTAAATTAAAAAAACTAATTGTTTTTTTTTTAAATACCCTTGAATAATCAAATCATGTTTGCACTTCCTTTCTAAATCTTCAAAACTTACAATAATTAGAGCTCCCTGTAACTACAATAATTTTTTGTGATAATTTTCAATTTTGAATAGGGTGTGATGATATTGACAAATTTCTACTGTAATTCCAAGCCTTCACCCACCAAAGTGTGCAGTGATAGGCTTGTCAGAATGTGTTCCAGCAACTAGTACTCAAGTGTACAAAAATTAACACTAATACAAAAATGAGCTTATGTGACAGTTAAAAACTGCCACCAAAATATTTATGTGACAGTTTTGAAAAATAATTGCATTGTCATTAAAGTCTATGTTACCAAAGGGTCTATAAGAAACTGTTACAGAATCATGACTATAAGTATCAATTTTTTCATAAACTTGTCGTTGTTGACAACATACAATAACATTTTCTAAATAAAACTGTTATTGGTAACCTAATTTCTTTTACTAAGGTGACAGTTTCTTCATCAACCTGTAATTGTTACTACTTACAGTAACATTTTTTAAACAAAATTGTCATTAAAAACTTAACTACTTAGACTAAGATGACAGTTTCTTCATAAACCTCTCATTATTAACAAGTTACTATAACATATTTTAAGGAAAACTGTCATCAATAACTCAATTTCTTATACTAACGTACAAGTTTCTTTATAAACCTATCATTGTTGGCAAATATCAGTAACATTTTCTAAATAAAATTGTCATAGAACAGTCAACTTTGTAGAAAACTGTTACCATTAATCCTATTATGTGATGCATTATTTGTTAGGCTAATTTGTATCCAGCTAGTTCATGTTTCAGTTGGCGGTGAATAATTCCCAATTCCAGATCTTTGAGCAAAGGTATCTGTAGGAGATTCGGTATAAAGCTGTTATCTTCCACACAATTACTTTCTTTCTCATCAGGTAGATGGTCAATCACATATAAAACCAATGCATAAAAAAATACAGGATTATTTATATATATATTGATTTAAGTAAAAATGTTTCTACAGACTCTCTTCTACAAATAACTTTTACAAAATGCTAATACTATACAATTAGCATCAACTATCAAACATTGTAAGCTACCTTGCAAGATAAAAGGATCCTTGACTTGGAGACACCCACACAGCAAAGTCAATTCCAAGGAAACACTCATTCAACAAGAAAGCAAACTGGAAACAAACACACTCTTGCATAGTAGTTCAAATTGAGAGCTCAACACTCATACCTTGTAATTTTTGTTGCAGAATGGGTGTTCTATGAGCAGATTTTATGTTTCATAGGATGGAGATTTCTGATGTTAAGTTGTTCAACATAACCAAATCTGGCATTTGTCATTCTTGGCTCAAATAAAAGGATTTTCTTTTCAATTTATCCTCGAATAACGATTGGCGTTGGAGATAATAGGATAGATGGGTCGATCAGCTGAATCAGAAGAAAAGTTGTACATGTCGTTATTACAGAGCATCCATCACTACGTTGTCACAGAAACTAAGTTAACTATCACTCATACCAATAATAACTAGAATGAAGTTAAAAATAGATTATTGAACACCTTGGGATCTGAACCCAGTAACACATTTTATGTATTCTAGTTGACAAATGACAGGTCCCACATCCATCACCATTTGTGAAAACACAATATATAGGCTATGCTATCTTTGTTTTACCTAGGAACTATAGGTACCTTAGTTTTTAATACTTCCATCTGACGAATGAGAAATGTTTCTTTCCATATTCTTCAGTCAAATTAATTTCAGACATGAAGGAGTGAGCCTGGTCAGCACACAAGAAAAAGGCTACACAGTTAACAGACATGAAAATTAAAGCAAGGGTATAGAATATTTGAACATTTCAATATATAACTCCTTTTTTTTTTTGATCGGCAATATAAAACTTATATATGCACATATTGACCGTATTCTACTCTAACTATCTAGCTGCTTAATCTTTCTACAAAGTACCTTAGTTAACAAATCCAAACATATATATGGATCAAACTGAGACAAATAATACATCTTAACTTATGACATGTTGGAAGCAGCGTCATTTACCACTTTGAAAAAAACGTATGAATTAATGGCCATAAATCTATGCATATACTAAGATACACCTGAGCATAATAAGCTAGTTATTTACATGCCAACCTTCTACCTACCTTTAATGCTTTAAACAACCAATCCAAGCTGAAATTTCATACCCTGGAATTGTAGGATAATCATTCTGGTAGCCAATGAATATAGTAAATTCAAGGTCATAAATCTCTGTGGACTGTTTACACCAATAACTAAATAATGAAGTTCATGTCGTAGGCAAAACCAATGTAGGATAGCTTCAAAGAGACAGAGAATTGCATAAGTCCAAAAACGTTACATTCATACAATGAAGGCCTTTTAATAGGATACACATCTATTCTTGATAAGAGATCAGATGCACACAAATGAAATTTAGAAAGGTGCAGGGAAGCTTTTACAATGAATTGCAACATTTGATCAATATACTACATTGCTTTTTGTATACAAGTTAAGCAAGCTGAACTAAAGTATGTGTATTAGGGTATACAATTTAGAAAAGGAATCAACAGGCTCGGAAACAAAAAAAAAATACATACAAAAAAATTGTGGATATTCACTAAGAGTAATATACACTATACAAGGCTTCAGGTTAAGAAACCTAAAGTGGTTGTACGTTATTCAGGATGATCGAGGTGCATGCAGCACACCAAACAATTGTAGAAATGCTAACTAGAAACTCCTCAAGGTCATGTATTCAAGATTGCATAAAGGATTACAAAATGTAACAATACTAAATTACTAATGTCATAAAAAATTAGAAATAAGTATAACAAACGTACGGAAAGAAGAAGAACAGTCTCTTCTCCTTGTGTATCTTTAAATGTAACATACACAACTTGAGAAAGCTCATCCTCTCTGTACATAAGAACAAAACAATTAAAGCAATTGGTGTTAGTGATATCTTAACGAAGATTGAATGTGTTAAAATGGAAAAAGGACAAATAAACTAAACCAATTGACAGACTTTTTCAATTCAACATATTCGAAATCACCGGAGAAATAAAAGAACTCCTTAATGTCTTGTTCCGTTGCTCGCAATGAAATATTACTAACTTCTACTGTTCTAGTCTGAAACAACAACAACGACAACAACATCAATCGTTTATCCATCAATAATAACGCCATTAATTCTCAAATTACCCTAAACCCTTTTCCTTGTTTTCAATAAAATGCCAGAGAAAAACCCAAATATTAAAACTATTCATTCATCTATCATCACTCATTAAAAATCCCCAAATCTTTGTCACATATCGAATAAACAAATTAAACAAAACCCACAAAGATACAAATCAAAACAATTACAGTTACCTATAATTTAATCAAAATTAAAACCAAAAATGTGATTGTTTTGCCCAAAAATAAATCTCACCAAATCTATGAGTTAAAACAAAAATCAGGTTTCTGGGTATGCTTAAAATATGATACAAAGAGAATCAATTAAATTAGATTTGAGTTTGAGTTTAAATCAATGACAATTTATAATAAATATATAGATACTTACCGAATTCATTGTACTCAGTTTCCTTTTAATCAGATCAAATCACAGAGAAAAAGAATATGAAGATGATGGTGGTGATGGTGATGCAGAGGAGGAATAAATCGAAACCCTGATTTGAAATACTACAATAAGCATAAGAAGAAATGGATGTGGGAAGGAAGGAAGTTAACATCATTTGCTCTTTTCAAAAGATTATGCAACCCTAGATCTGATTGAGGCTTGACAAAAAGATCTCTACCACCGGTAACTCTATTCACTAGATCTCTGAAGAATTCTGAGAAATACATACGAAACCTTAGATTTAAAACACATATATGAGTAAATGAAATAAAAATCCTTTTTCTCTTTGACCTAAGCCCCTACCCACTATTCTACGTGTCCTAGTCGTTTCCTTTTACTGGGTAACACGTGTCAAGCTAACAACAATACAACAAGCTACGATCTAGGAACCAAAGAACCCACTAACAAAACAGACCCACTACCCGTACATAATGGCTAAGGACTCAAACTAACAACATCCTGCGCTGGAAAATACTTTATGGTAGATCATATGGATAATTATGATAGTAGCAGTTTTGATTCAAAACTATCACTATAAATAGAAGTGGTGGTAATTAAAAAACTGTTATATGTGACATTACAATTTGATGACAGTTTTCACATAACAGTTACCATAGCTTGAGAATAGTAACAGTTTATAACTGTTATTATATATCAACGTATAACAACATTTTTATACAAAAACTGTCATTGTATACCTTTTCAGTAACAATTTCAAAAACTGTCACGGTTTTTCGCCACTATTAGTGTGAGTTTTGTTAAAAAACTGCTACTTATATCACAGAGTTAATCCTTTTGCAACAGTTGTCATATTTTTGAATATTGAACTGTCACCAAAGCCCATATTTGTACTAGTGTAGGGCAAGATAAAAAGTTAAGAAAATTAACAGAGAATAAAAGTTCAAAAGGAGATAAGAGAAATTAAGAAGGGGCTATACGAATTGGGCGGGAATTAGAACAGAGAACGGGTGAAATCAAGGGTTGATTTTTGCTTAACTTACGCTTGACTTTTGAGAGAGAGAGAGATCGTGTCATTAAACAGTCAAAAACTTGTTTGTTTGTTTGTCTATTCCAATCCACTAATTTCATGTTTTACATTCTAAGCACCAGTTGATAGCATCTCTGCTTGTATACTGCAATAAGCTCCAACTAGATCTCCTTTTTAGCTACGAAGAACTCGCCTGCATTAGTTCTGATTACTGGACCATAAACTACAATGTAAAAAAGCATGTCCAGAAGATGCATCTAATTGATCTTTGTCCAAGTAGACGAAGGTTTAGTCCAGTGCAGTTGTGTGTTGTGATTTTTTAGTTGAAAACGAGGGAGTGGCATCGTGTGGGTCATGCAAGAGTTTTTTTTTCGATGTGTTTTTGGTTTGCATGACAGAGAATGAACTTCAAGCCTTAATGCACAGGTCTACCTCAACAAATCAGTTCAACCTTCTTGAGCTTTTTGAATAAGCAGAAATAGATAAGGAGAATGAAACCATTGACGCAAATGCACCAGTCCATTTAGTTGATCCATGAGAACAAAAATAATCACTTGGAACATCAGAGGTTTGAGTGATAGTAACAAAAGAGAAGAAATTAAGGTGTTACTCAGTTTAGGGAAGCCTGACATTTTGTACATTCAAGAAACCCATGTAGCAGATTGGCAGAGATATCAAGTAAAACAATTTTGAAGTGGTAATAATTTTGATTGGGTTGCTCTTGACTCGAATGGTTCGTCTGGTATTATTGTGGTTTGGAACACAAACAAAGTAGTGGTCCTTGAATCTCTTTTAGGAGTTTTTTTTATCTCTCTTAGATGTCAATATCTCTGCATAATGAGTTTTCATCCTGATGAATCTGATTTCATCATGCATATCCTGACAAAATCAAACATGAATTTGTACATCATATTATATTGTTAGCCTTTTTCCCATATGGGCTAAAATAAGGGGAAAAAGGATATGTGATCCATTAGCCCCCATTAGCCTCACTACTCTCTCCCACCTTTAGAAAAACCACCCACTATATCTATCGGGTAACTACTCTATGATGGCTAGGGTTAATTTACAGAAAGATAGAAAAACTGGACAGAAGGTCACCAAAACCATTCTCATCCCGTATACACCATCTAAAAGTGAGAAGGAGGGTTTGGAACCAAAGTTCATATCAACCAAGAAATTAGGGCAAACTCAAAGATTGAAGATCAATGGCTGGAGGTATTTATAATCTCTTTCTTTTGCTTCCGCTTTTAATTTTGTATGTTCATATTGTGATAGAATATACATATTAGGTTTTACATTTGGTATCAGAGCCTGTATTAACCTCTGCCTTGCTTGCTATGAAATTAGTTTGTTTCTTAACCAGCTAATGTAGTGTGATAGCCGCAATACAACGAAATCAGTTCTCCTTTTCGTTCTAGATTATCAAACATTTGTGGTATAATCTATGTAAACTTTCATAAAGAGACGTAGAACATTAGCTACCCAACTCTACTGTGTCTGTTTTGATCTTAATACTAGGGTAAGGAATTGGTGATGGGACACAGGAGTTGACACATCAAAATTTTAAAAAACAAAATCTCGTTACATAACTAATCATTATTTGTTTGTGTTAATAATAAACAGAGAGTTCTGTTCTTTGCATTGTGTTTTTGTTTCAATTACCAAATGCAACTGGAGGCATAACTAGGCACTATCAAACAGATGATTAAATAATCGAATCCCTTAGGGTGCTAGGGTTTCTATATGTTGATGTTCGATTGGTCCAGACCTTTTGGGTGGTCTTGGCTAGTGTGTGGCTGCTGGCGGTAGTGTGCATTTACCATCATCATCTAATTATCTTTGTTTGCTTAGTAATTAAGAACTTAACAAAGATAGGTTGTTAATAAGAGTAATACAAAACTTCCTATTAAAAGAACACAGGCGAAAACTGCAGGAAAGGGTAGCCTTATTCTGACTGCTTGGAACTGGACTTGTGTTTACAAGTTTTGAGCAAGCTGTAGTGTATACAATGGACCACTCTTACCCTGTTTCTGAGATTTTCAGTGTTGAAAGTAAAACAATTTATGACTAGTATTTAGCTTCATTTGCAGTTTGTCCAACAAAACTAATTAGTCTGTAATTTATTTGGCTTTTATTAAAGACGATTTTAACGATTATTAGCAAAAGCATATAAGTTGCAAGATTGACATTTAGCTGAGTCGTTGTAACATTGTATAAGCACATGACTATACCATGAGGTTGAAGAGAAATCTATGTTCTATACAGTCTCATACTGGATGAAATTGAAGCAGTGTATCTGGGGTATGTTTCAAAATAAGTTAATCATTTTTGTCTGCATGATGTCATGATTGTCACAAATGGTAGAAATTGGCATATCTACTGGTGTAGTAGTTACTGAAACTCACAAATAAGTCCGAAGCATGAGTTAGTATCGCATCATGCATACATTACATCAGACTCTTGAGTTCATTTTTTGACACAATTGTTTTATTATATACGTATGCTGAACTCTTGGAGTTCTTTTTCTTTTTGTTTTACACAATTTAGTTCTTATATATAGTTTACACTTTGACCAATGTCTCTTTGAACATTTCGGAAAATGCATCGGATTATGATGTATGATATAGTACTTGTTAATTTTTGGTTAATATTTGAACTGTGCTTAGGAACCAATGTTTGTACGAATTTTGATTTCTGGTTCTTATAGTTCTATAGTATGATTAAAGTAACCAATTGGTGATGGTAGTGTAATCATATAATGAGTAGTATGTGGAAAGCCATGATTGGGTTCATATTAGATGCTCTGTCACAGCACCTTGGAAAGAATTGGATGGCATCTGAATTTTTAAAGATGATATCCTTAACGGTGGACCAAACAATTTTACTTGGTTCTCTCGTTTCATGAAAATGAATTTGTACAGAAGTTTATAATTAGGATGGTACATAAACCAAGATTAAAGAAATATGTCAAGTGATTTAATAATTTTAGTAATTAGAGAGTAGCCACAGCATCTCTAGTTATTTAAAATTTTCTTAAGAAATCACATGTGGAAACTAGACATAAATTTGTAATTACTCATATGTAATATGATGAAATATGCCCACAGGAAATTTTATTATATTTGTATGATTAATTGGGGTGAAATATTGAATTATGCTCCTTAATCTACCCACAGGAATTAAGGAATGAATATGGTTTAATAGTTTCATCATGTAGTTATGAATCTAATTTGAGTAGGACTTTACCCCACAGGCAAGTTTTATGTCACTAGATTCATATTTTTTATACATGACTTGCATTGGTAAATCATGATTAAGTTTAAGTCTCAAATTTTTATTTATAAGCATGTATATATTTTTATTTGCAGCAATTTTAACTGGAAACATTTCTGATGTCAATTGTGACATTCCTGAATTAAAGGGTGATAATATAAGGTGTGGAAAGAAAGAGTTCTTTTACAATTGGGGTGGATGGATATCGACTATGCTATTCGGAAAGACGAACCACCTAGCATAACTGAGACTAGTACTCTAGATGCAGTTGATCTTTATGAAAAATGGGATCGATCTAATCGTCTCTCAGCTATGTTCATAAATACCAAAATTTGTGTTAGTATTCGGGGTTCTGTCGATAAGCATACTAAGGTTAAAGATCTCCTTAAAGCCATTGATAAACAATTTGTAAGTTCTGACAAAGCTATTGCTAGCACCTTAATTATGAAGTTTTCATCCATGAGGCACAATGGGTTTAAGAATGTGCGTGATTATATCATGAGCATGAGGGATATTGCTGCCCAACTTAAGGATTTGGAAGTTACGATGTCTGATTCTTTCCTAGTTCATTTCATTTTGTGCACTCTTCCTCCACAATATGGCCCCTTTAAGATATCTTATAACACACATAAGGATAAATGGTCAATTAATGAACTTATGACCATGTGTGTTCAAGAGGAGGGGAGATTGAGGATGGAAGAGGGCGAAAAGGTGAACCTTACTATTGCTTCTTCTTCAAAGAAGAAAAGGGATCACAATAAGGAAAGAGGAAAGCTTTCAGTTAACCAAGGCATAAAGAAGGAGTCTCCGTGTTTCTTTTGTAAAAAGAAGGGACACATGAAGAAGGACTGCATTAAGTTTAAGACTTGGCTTGAGAAGAAAGGTAATTTTCTAGCGTTTTATTTATGAATTTAATATGGTTAATATTAATAATACATGGTGGATTGACTATGGTACTACAATCCATGTTTCGAATACCTTGCAGGGTATGACAAACCTAAGGAAACCAACGAGAAGTGAACATTACATCCATTCAGGAAGTCAGATGAGTTCACATGTGGAAGTTGTTGGGACATGCAGTTTAATTTTAAGTAGTGGTTTTATTTTGCATTTAGAAAAGACATTTTATGTACCACGTTTCACTAGAAACTTGATTTCAGTTTCAAGACTTGTACCTTTATGAATTTCCTTTAATTATTCAGATTCTGGTTTCAGTATTCTCAGAAATTCTGAAGTTATTGGTTATGGTATTTTGTCTATCGTCTTTATTTGCAAAATCATATCACTCATAGTTCTATGCATGTTAATATTGGGTTAAAAAGATGTATTATGAATGAGGACTCCTCTATTTTATGGCACCGGAGATTGGGACATATCTCCATTGAGAAAGTTAAGATATTGGTAAAGGATGGGGTACTAGGTACTTTAGACTTTACCGATTTTGATACTTGTGTTGGTTGCATTAAGGGAAAGCAAACTAACAAACACAAAATTGATGCCAAGAGAAGTTCAAACCTATTAGAGATCATACACACGGACATTTATTGTCCGCACATGAACGCTAATAATCCGAAATACTTTATCACCTTCATAGATGATTATTCACAATATATGTATCTTTACTTGTTTCGTTCAAAAGACGAATTTTTGGATGCCTTTAAATTGTTTAAGGTTAAAGTAGAGAAACAATGTGGTAAGCACATTAAGATTGTGAGATCAGATAGAGGTGGAGAGTATTATAGTAGATTTCTTCATAGCACTAGAATTGTGGAATCAAGAAATGCTAAATTTCTTGAGAATGACTTGATTAGTGGGAGTGATCAATTTCAGGATATTGTTCCTAAAAAAAAAAAAAAAAAAAAAAAAAAAAATGATGATCAACTTCCACCTACTGTTTCAAGTGACAAGTTGATTGTCAACTAATTCTAGTGACTATTTAGTGTATCTGCGAGATTCGGATTGTAATATTTGAGCCGATAATGATCTTATGTTATTTTCACAAGCCATAAATTCTACAGATTCATACTTATGGATCAATGTATATACCTTAAGATCAGTGGGAGACCTTAAGTGATGGATCAATGTATATACCTTAAGTGTAGCACCCATTGTAAAAGATGATTGGTTCAGTTTGGACCAATGCCCCAGGAATGACATTGAAAAGGGAACAAATGAAAAATGTTCCATATGCTTCAACTGTTGGTAGCATTATGTATATTCATGTCTATACTAGACCTGTCATTTCATATGCCGTTGGAGTATTAGGAAGACATCAGAGTAACCCAGGAATCGATCACTGTAAGGCTGCGAATAAAGTATTGAGATACCTTAAGGGTACTAAGGATAACATGCGTATATATAGACGAACAAATAGTCTTGAAGTAGTAGGCTAAGTTCGTTTCTTGTTTTGAGAATGCCTCACATGGTGTATGCCTGAAAGGCTTCATATCTGGACTAAGAGTTGTTGACTCTATTAGCCGACCATTAAGAATGTATTGTGGCAATTCAGTTGCTGTTTTATGGCTAAGAGTAATAAGAGTCGAAGTAAACACATCGACATAAAGTATCTAGCCGTAAAAGAACGTGTACAGGAAAAGATAGTGATCATTGAACACATTAGCACTGAATTGATGATAGATGATCCCTTGACTAAAGGCATGCATATTAAAGGATTCAAGGATCATGTAGTAAGAATGGGACTTGGTCCTATTATGCAGTACATTCTTTATGTTTTTCCTGAAGCTTTTATTTTAGTTGGATTATTTCTCATTTGGAATTTATGTACGTACTTACTTTAGTTATTTTGTTGAGAAATATCATTACAGTTTGACCTAGAGTAAACATATGGTTTATTCATTAAGTTAAGTGTGAGTGGTGAAAGACTAAGTATATTGTGATACATGGAAGATTAATTCTTGCTCTTAAAGAGGGTTAATCGCCATGATCCGTATATGGAATCTTTCGTGAAATGGATCAAGTGGGAGAATGTTAGCCTCTTTCCCATATGGACTAAAATAAGGGGAAAAAGGATATGTGATCCATTAGCCCCCATTAGCCCCACTACTCTCTCCCACCTTTAGAAAAACCACCCACTATATATATCGGGTAACTACTCTATGATGGCTAGGGTTAGTTTACAGAAAGATAGAAAAACTGGACAGAAGGTCACCAAAACCATTCTCGTCCCGTATACACCATCTAAAAGTGAGAAGGAGGGTTTGGAACCAAAGTTCATATCAACCAAGAAATTAGGGCAAACTCAAAGATTGAAGATCAATGGCTGGAGGTATTTATAATCTCTTTCTTTTGCTTCCGCTCTTAATTTTGTATGTTCATATTGTGATAGAATATACATATTAGGTTTTACATATACTTTATAGAACAAACCAGGATGAAACTGGATTCATCCTGCATATTCACACAAAAAAATATGTTGTCTTTAAGATGTATCTGGTTACATCCTGTATATTCTGACAAATAAACATGTTTTTCTCATGATGTATCTGGTTTCATCATGCACATTTAGATGATTATTTATTTTTATGGTAAAGGTTATGGTGGTGTTTGTTGTATTTTATTACTATTGAATGTGGCGGTGGCAATAATATGGTGTTTGTTGCGATTGAAAATATTGGTAGTGGTGATGGTTGTGCTAGATCTTTATATTTTATATGGAACGGATGGTAGAAACACCGGTTTTACTTATATTTATTTTGTTCATCCAAGAATGACACTAGATGCAACCAGTTTCATGTTAACTATTTTTTAAATAATTTTTTTTAATTAGGTTAAGTCAGGATGCATCCAGTTTCATCCAAGCTATTTTCCGAACAACTTTTTTTATTTTATTCTAATTCAGAATGCAACCAGTTTCATCCTAGCTATTTTCTTTCGAAAAAAAAGTTTAAATTTACTATCAACAATGGATTTTGTTTTGTAGATAATTTAAAACTCTTTCCAAAAATATAAGTTTTATTAAAATCGAATATATATTTTAAAACTTATGAATTTTTTTGTGATTGGTTTTTAAATTGGAAAGCAAAATAATAAAAAGGAGAAAAAAACATAAAGATAAAAAACATAATTATCTATGATTTGTTATGTCCATATCACTTATCCTCAATATTTACATGTCCATTAAAACAATAACTTAAAAAATCTTGAACAATAAACTCATTCTCTCTTTCATTTACATTATTTTCTTTTTACTGCCTGAACAGAGCCAAATTGGACGGAATGGACCATGTTATTATAGTGAAATCTAAGTTCTAACACACATGCAGCTACAGTGTAGGGTAGGGCTAATCTTGACTTGCTACCTGAACATAACTACCAATGGACCACGTTGGCAGTATTATAATAGTAGCTAGCAGGTGAATAGAGGGGGTGGTCCCAAACCCAATTGGGACAATTTTATGTTTGATTGGGGAATTGGGTCTCTTACAATTGTGTTATTTTCTTTCTCCCTAGATTCTTCCCTAGACTACTCCCATTCTCTCATTCTCTCCTTCCTCCCAATTTCTTCGAGCAATGGACTGGTTCCAAACAACGTGTCCTTGTATATAATTGTACTGAATGGACTCAATTCAAAATCTATAAAGTCTAATAAAACGGCAAAGCTATCATGCTTCATATAACTGAGTCAACAACTATCTGAATGTTGATGTTCTTGAATATAAACAGTCTTTATCGTATGGTGGAATAGGGTACCTTGTTTGTGATGGGAAAACCTATAACATTTTTGAAATTTTGACCATACACATACTGCAAAACGCAAATTATAGAATGAGTGATTTGAACTTGTTGAAAAATTACAGCATTATTTCGAATCAATGGCTTATTTTGGGAATATAAGTTTTGAGTTTGGTCCATAATGTCAACTACAGACTCTAAAGTTACCAAGTCGGCATCCAATGTATGTAAGTTAGGAATCAAATTTAAGTCGGCCTCATATGAGATTTCTTGAATACATGTACTCCACGATTTAAAACTTTAGCCTACTATAAATTTTGGAAAAAGCATACAATACAAGGTCTGAAAAGGAAAAAAAATCCTTTTTACCGTGCTAAGGTTTTTGTCGTTTTGGTTTTTTCACTGCTACATATCCTATTTCCTGGTTCACCATCATTGACTTAGACCAATTCCAGAATATTTTAGATAATTTATCAATTACCATTCCATACTGGAATAGGCAAACCTAAAAATTAAATTAGTAAATAATCATTTATGGGGGTTGTCCATTGAGGCGTTAGTTGAGTCGATCAAATCAACATGAGACAATAGACTCATGTTGAGTCGCTCGACCTAGGTAAGGCTGAGCACCGTCTCATGTTGAGACAATCGCCTTAACATAGGCCGAGTTAAATTATTTTTAAATTAAATTTAGTTATTTTAAGTTATTTTATATATAATATAATTATTTTAAATAGAAACCGGTCCCATTTAACTAGAAAATTAGTTGTTTATATAAAAAATGGACTCCACCATTAAAAGAAGCATTTGTTTATATAAAAATTGGGTCCACTTGGCTAATTTATCAATTCTGCCACTGTCCAAAACCAAGTTTACCAAGCCACATAACTTGGTGTATTGGCTAAAATGTCAATGCCCACTAAAGTTGTTCTTAGGGTAGTAGCTTAGGAGTTAGGACTTAGTACCAAGCAAGTCCTACTTAGAGTCAAACTTTCTAAACTAGTATTTAATTTTGTTCTCCCTTAATTTAGAAGTAATAAATTTTAATGTGAGAAAGTTCATAATTTTAGAAAACCCTAACATTTTTTTCTTTTTTAAAAAAAAAGATTATCTATTAACTGTAGCATATTTTTTTCTCCTTGTTTAAAATATCGAAAATAAAGGTAGAGGATCACATATGAGGGAGTAAGATTCAATTTCATTGGTTTTTTAAGCCAATGCAATTGCTGCCTGATTCGCATTTTTAGTCACATATTTAAAGCTTAAAGTTTTCGAAAGTTTAATAAATATCCAAAAGGAAAGTTTAATGTACTCTCATCGGGGAGCAGCTTGGCATGATTTTTTTAAATACCCACCCTGAATGAGCCTTTTTAACTTAGTGTAGTTGAATTCGACTTCAACGGTTTGTTTCTCTATCCGAGCTCACCATATCAGCGTTTCCCTCAATGATAACATCTCTCGTTCCTCAAATGTCCCTATCCTGGTCCCTCTAGTCCCGTGCCCCCTGTAAAAACCCAATTTATTTATCAGAATAAAAAAAAAACTAACATAAGATTGATATTTTTGTTCAATTTTGTTGCTAGGTTGATCTTTATAGATCCCCAAGTATGAAAGGTCTAGTGAGGGATATTCCTGAGTGTAGGTTGTAGCATTTGATGGTTTCATTGTGGGATTTGGTTTACCTTCACAATTCTTTTTCCAAAATTGCTCAACTTCACTAAAGGTACTGCCTGGATTTGGTATCACGCCTTTGAAAAGTTTGTCACATCCCTCTTTCCATATATGTCATACTATTGTTGGACAAAACATATTTCAAGGTTCATAATCCTGTCCTATCCTGCAAGGTTATTATTCCAAATTATTGTCCATTCTTGAGCAGTAGCAGCTACAACACCCATGGGGACAAAAGAATTATCATGTATGAATCCTAATGGTTTGATACCAGTTATGGAATTCGTTTTAGCATGTCAAGGATATATATGTATCTACGATTTACCATTAATTGATGGTAAATCTGCTTCCTATTTAAAACGTGTCAGATATGGCATGATATATGAAGGAAAACCAAACACTTCTGGAGAATGGTCAGGTGAAGAAGATGTATATGGTCTAGAATTTCATCCTACTGAAGGCATATGCATCACACATTTGGTATCTCAACAAATCTGGGTAGCATTGCAATTGTAGGCATAGTACCTTGCATGCATCTGTATACGAAGAGATTAATTTTAGGAATTAAACAACAATTAAGTAGAAATTAGAAATACCTATGTAATATGGTAACAAAAGAAATCAATTATGAAGTAAACCTCAAATTTTAAGTGAAGAACCCTAATTTTCAAGATGAACCCAATTCACTGAAATCAAATTAAACTCAAATGAACTTGCTAGAACAGAACACACTTTCATGATGATTACAAACATGAATTTCTACAGTCAAATGAAAAATTAAACATCATGTAAACCTGATTGAAAACCTGAAATCAAACTCGAGTATACAAAATTTGCTGAATCGTAACCAAAATACGCTGGATCCAGAGGAAAAAGAGAAGATTATGAGCGAATTTCTCCATCTTGCAAAATGATTGAAAATTTCTTGTTTTCTATTGCTTTGAGAAGAGAATATACAAAAATTCGCGTTAAAGGAGGAAAAAGTTAGGGCTTTGAAACAATTTCTTGTTTTTGATTTCTTTTCCAGTTTTTTGTTCCTTTAAAAACCCCACAGTTCCAGTTTATGTTTAGGAAGACGAGGAGAAAATACTCGGAATAAGGGGATCATGTAAACATAATTCTAGTTCATAAAAACTTTTTTAATTTAAAACAAACTAATTAAGTCAGGGTTAATCAATATGATTAGACTTATAAAGACAGTGGATTTTTGGCCCATACCATTGACCAGATCAAATGTGGTGAATTTAGAGTTTTGAGTGGTGAAATAACGAAGACCCCTTTTTTTCGTTTTATCTTATTTATTGAGTTTTGGTTTTAGATATCAAAAAAGATGAATATTGACCAAGGAAATTTTCTCTTGTAAAAAATTTAAAAATTTATTTGTTAAATGCCGATAACCAAAGTTGAGGTTATGTTATATGGAGTATTATTTTGTGTTCTAATGGAGTCATTACATATTTTGGTTTTCTCCTTCTCTACAATATGAGGTTGTCTTTTTTGTAAAATAGATATAAATTTGAAAACTTCTACAAATATAATTTGTGGATCTTAACTATAGTGCACCCAACATTAGGTGGCACCTACATGAGGACCTTATTTCTTAAGAAAATATAAGAGTCCTAATCTAATTCTACAAGAATTTCATTCCTCATTTATAAAATTACCATATGATCATTATACATCTTTCCCTTTTTTCAATAAATTCATTGTTTATTTGGCTTAGAAAAAAAACTACCATAATTACTTTTAAGGCGATTCTACACCAACCAGGAATATTTCCGTCAAAATTATGTGACATTTGGACTAGTATTCTAAAAGCTGGGTCCCAGCATCCATCATAATATAAAATCTCAGGAGGAAGTCAGGCATCGAATGGATTATATTTATTGATGCATCTTTTAAGAAAGAAGATTTTTCAAAGGGGTATGCCTTTATTTTATTCTCAGTACAACAAGAAAAATTTATACATATTTCCGCAGGCAGGTTGGCCTCGTCAGCTCTCCATGCGGAAGCGTAAGCTTTACTTGTCACAGGCAATTGACTAAACAATAATCTGCTTTCAACGGTTTCCATAGTACCAGACTGTAAGCAACTAGCAGATTTAGTCAATAACAAAAACTAAAGTCTCCTTGGCAAGCAGAAAATTCTATCACCAAAGCTATATCTATCCTGCAAAACCTACCGCAAATTACATTAAAAAAATTTATAACACAGTAGTTGACACAATGGAAAAAACGGCTAGAATTCAAAATCCCTAATGCATGGAAATTCACTAACAAATTCAAGTCCAAAAGCAATTATTTATAAAAATTTTAATAAGCAAGAGATTTTTAACCTAATGTATTATTTATTTTGATTTAATATATTGATCCTTTTCATCAAAAAAATAAAAAAATTAAACTCACTGCATATTAATAATTTTCACTATAATTACAGTAATTACCCGCTACCATATAATGAAATTTTATCTCATTTGTGTTATTACATACACGAGGGCGTCCTCATCATCTTTTATTTAGGTCTCAGTCCGTCTTAAGTGAATCAAATGAGAAACTTGCCAAAATTCCATCTTGATTTATGTCCGACACAGAAAAAAATAAAATTTAGAACGTCTCAGCTAAAGTTGAGTGTACCATGCTCGTGGTAGCGCCACTCTACACGCCCCATATCTTTTAGGCTTTACACCTTGTTTAGTTGGAAGAGTTGGAATCTCCAGAACATAATTAGGGGTAATTCAATTCTTGGAATTGAACTTCAAAGAATTGAAATCAAATCTAAAAAAGATAATGTTTGGTTGAAGTAATTCGATTATCTTTGTTTTTACCCCGAAATCCAATTTCGTTGCACCACTAGACCAATGCAATAAAATTATGTTATTTTGGAAAATATTGGATTCATAGAAATCAAAAAGGGTGGTGTTATTTAGTATTTACCTCCCTTTTCTCTTTCCAAACTTAGGTACCACCATCTCATTAAACTCAGAGTTTGGAAAACGGTGAACCCTTTTAGGTAAATGAATTAATGGGTGGTGAAGATGGTGACATCTAGGATAAGGAATAAAATAGGGAGGTGAATATCATTTCCGAATCAAAAAATTTAATACATAAAATTGTTTTGCTCTGATTCAAAGAATTGGGCTTATTCCTTATAAATTTAATTACCTGGTATAGATGGTGGGTTTTTATCAAGGGTAAAATAGTAAAACTATGTTTCAGATCCGGGTCTAAGAAACATTAAAACTCAGAATTCTAGAAAGAGTTTTAAGGAAAGTGCTCATCCCTGTCCTCTCTCTATATGTATGGCCAGCTACATATATATACGATCAAAATTAATGAATGAATCAACATTCATTTGTATAAAATCATCAGAACAACATTGGTGCTTACTACGACATTCTCATATATTCTATGATTTTTACATAAAATCTTAAACTCCTAGATGGATTGCTCAATGTGCTATATTCTGCAACTAAATTCCTAAAATTACCTTATGTCAATACTCATGCTCAACTGAACAATATTGACTCACTAAAATACCTATATAACTTTTACATAGAAGTATTTAGCAAGTTACACACGAATTTACTTGACTAAAGTACCACAACTATGCTTAGATACCAAGTCAAAATTGTGCTAAACACAATTTCATAGCTTCTACTAGCTAAATCTAGCCTTTGTCACATTAATCCTTGCTTAAGGAGGCAACTAATGTGGGCGTAAAAAAAGAATAATAAAAATTCAATTTAGGGATTTAGAAACACTAAAAAATGAATTCGCAACACTTATAAATGTCTCAAACAATAAATGGAACATTCCAAACCTAATTGGCGAAGGAGATAACTCAAAACTGGATCTGCGACGCTTATAAGCATTGCAAATATTATAGCCACAAACCTTATCCGTCTTAGCCTAGATGCAAATCTTGTCCGTCTTAGCTTGGATACGGACCTTGTCTGTTTTAGTCAGGATATGGACCTTGTTCGTCTTAGTCTAATCCACAAGGCTTGTCTAGCTTAGATAAAAAAACACAAAGCTTGTCCATCTTAGGGATTAAGCACAATGCTTGTCCGCCTTAGCTTAGGATTAAGCTTGTCCTTCTTACCCTTTTAATACAAAGTTTGTCCGTCTTAGGGCTTTAACTTAACGTTCATCCGACTTAGGCGTAACTCCTAAGCATGTCCGACTAAGGCTTAGATCCTAAGCATGTACCTTAGGCATTAGCTTCTAAGATAATCCTTCTTAGGCATTAACTCCTAATGCTCATCCTTCTTAGGCATTAGCTCCTACGCTAATCCGTTTTAGCATTAATTCCTAATGCTCATCCGCCTTAGCATTAGTTACTGTCTTAGCATTAGCTCCTAATGGTTGTCTATTTGAGCTTGCTTCACATATACACGTTTCCAAACCCTAACTTGCTTATCAAAGGTCATATTAAGCCTCACTCACATATATATGCTTATGCTCAGCATGCTACACTTATTTCTACAAAGCAAGCATGTTAATGCAAATTGACCTAGTTGAACACACAATTGTTCCTCATGAATAAAATAAAATAAATACATACATATTTTATTTAAAGTTTAGTCTGCTAGACTCATTAGGCTAGTCAAGCAAGATAAGTCTTTAGTCAATAGACCAACTAAGCAGGCCTTACTTAACTTTACATTAATAGTCTTAATACTACAAAATACACGAGACATCAAAGATGTCATAAATTGAGGATATTTACTAGGGTATTGGTTTGGTGGTCTATGACATGTGATGCAGCAGTGCATTCACAAAAAAAAAACTCTGGAAAGTTCGAACAGCAGTTGAGTAGAGAAGTAGTGGATTGAGCAACCGTCCATCGAAATGGAACATTTACTAACACTTTCTCTATCATCCCCACTTCATCATTACTCAGCCATCGACACTTTCTTCAAGAGAGAGGGTCAGGTTAACGGTTACAATAGCTATGATTATAAATAGATTTCTTAATCTATTGAAGATAGAGACACAGACAGACAAGTCTAAGAACAAAGAAACATAAGTCGAACAACTTGATTTGCATACAATCCTCTCATTCACACAAAGAGAGTTGTTCATATCTATTCACACCTATCACATCCCACAGAGTTTGATACTCTGACCTTAAAATTTCTCTCGCTTCCCTCTTTAAGACCAACCCTTCTCCTTCTCCTTTGGGACTGAAACAAGACTGGAACGGTCGTTGTTTGGTTTATATCAGGATTATACATATTGATCTCTCGAATCTAAAGAAATTCAACATTATCAATGTTTAAAGATTATACAAATTATCACCTGCTCATCGCATTTTTTCTAAATTAATTTTTAAATTCGTTTTCCCTATAAACACGTGGGATTCAAATCCTTCCACATAACATGATGTTAAGTTTTTGGCGTTAGAAAACCATGTACATGAATCCAAATCGAAGAAATTAAAAAGAATTCCATATAAAAAAATAAAAGAAAATAAAAAAGTAAACCAGAAAAGAAGAGTCAGCATATACAAAAATATACTCGTGGAGCAAATCGAAAGGAAACCAGGTGGTTTTCCTTGGAACTTAAAACATTTTTAATAATTCATGTATTTGTCATATTCTATCTCCATAACTTTCCTCAAATGTCTAATGAGATTTTGTTGCCTCCCTTTAAATTACAAACACCACCACAATTTACTCAACAAAATATCAAATCGTAATGGGTAAATCAGGTCACGTTTGATCCCAAATGATATTTCCAATCTTCTTAACAAAAAATATAGTAGCTTGGCACAAAATTCGATATACTTCTTAATACATTTAACATTCTTTTATACATTAATAATCTGATCATCATAAGACTAATTCAATGGTCAACATTCAAATAGGCTATCATGGCGAAAGAGATAGATAATATTGTCATTTAAGTAGATGTAGAACCTAATTTTTTGGTCTTGCTGGATGAAATATGTCCATGAATAGTAGTAGATACTTTGAGATTGGAGTTTTGTCTGAAAACTAACATGCAGGATTGCAATAAAAACAATATACTATATGATGAGAGGGACAAATTTTTGATTAAATGGATAACTGAGTGGACAAGATTGTAACACGATATAATGCTCTAAAGAAATTAAAGAGAAAAGGGACATTATAACTTCAATATTACTACTACTAGAATTGAATAGAGGAGGAAGAGATCTTATCTCATATTCTTTTAACAGTTTTCTATTGGAAAAGTAAGGGCTCTCTGCTGCCAGGGACTTATTTTTTTTTTGCAGATTCAAGTGTTGGCTCCACGATCCTATACTTAATGCATGACTCGAACACTCAATAATGTTGTCACGACATCATCAGTATGGGAACTATATCTGTCTAGTTGCTTAACACAAAGAGAAAGTCGCGTTAACATATGAAATGGTAAAAATGACGACATTAGCAACACCTTAGGCTTTAGACTTCTTCGTATGCTCTTCTTGCTGTGTCGATCACATTCATACAACATCCAACATTGTAACTTGTAACTACAGTGTGTCTAAACGTGTAAATGATATTCAAATATAAGCCATAGATAATCTACATCATGGTCCCAACACACCTTATATGATTTATTTATTTATTTTTGCTCGGCAAAGATAATGAAATAAAGCGAAGGGGAAACTCAGCAAAAATGCAGAGTCCGAAAATATAATCGAAGAAAAAACAAACTAGAAAACCAAAATAAGAAGACACTAAGGAGGCTCGAAAAATTTCGACTTCCAATTTACAATAATTTCAACGAGAGCTATATCAACAAAACAGTTTAAGGACTTGGTCCAAGAGAAATTTTAATCTTAGCTTCAATGATAAAGTGATAATAGCTTCAGGAGGTTTTTCTTTATGATTAAAGGATCTCTCGTTCTTTTCGAGCCAAATGGACCACAAACAACCAGCATAAAGACGCTTCCGTAACTCCTTAGCAGCACCAGAAAATTGACTAACCTTCCAATTGGAAATAAGAGAGAGCACAGTACTAGGAGGGGTGAAGTACTGATTAGTAGCAGCAAAGAAATAACTCCATATTTTTAGAGTAATTGCATGAGAAGAGGATGTGACTGGCCGATTTTTCCTATTGGTGACACAACATACAAATGTTAAGAATATAATATCCATTTGGAGGAGTAGTTGCATAGTTTTGCTTGTGAAGATTGTCGAGCATAGGGAACTTGTTCAGAAAAGCTTGCCAAAGGAAAAACCCAACCATATGCCAATCTTTGGACCAGATGTTACGGCTAGGAAAGAAGTTCTCTGCATGGATGGGTAATGGCAAGATTCGAGTAGGTAGCTCTAACAGAAAAGAAGCCAGAATTGCCCCCGAGCCAAAGAAGCTGATCATCTTCATCTTTGTTGAACGAGATAGAACCGAGATAGGTAATAAGAGTTGTGAATTGTTGAATTTCCAAGTCATATAATCGTCTTCGCATGATTCCCACTTACATAATTTTGTACAGATATAGTCATGTATAGACAAGTAGGGCATTTGTTCCTAATTTATTTTGAAATGAGAAAGTTACTGTATATATTTATACCTACTTATCAACTAGATTTGGAAGTTTATTTATAAGAATCTGGGAGTTACCAATTTTATATAAAATAATACAATCTGTACCACTAAATCTAAAAATGTATTGGTAACTTCCTATAAAATTTAATAAACCGTGTAGTAGCCTTGGTCATAAACTTGTCATTTGATTTTTTATATAGTTTCACCCCCTACTACTACTTTGAATCCACAATTGTGTATTCATGTGACATGAGTCATGACTACCTTGCTAAAGGCATATTCTATGTGTGTGTCATCAGCTAGGATCGAATATCAAGATATAAATATGTATGTATATACTGCAACTCATTAATGTTTAGGAAATTGATCAATTTGTCTATAAACATAATCCTCTTCCATCAGGTCAGGCAGTAGTGGTGCTCAAAATCAAATCACTGATTCTATAAAATCTTGCCTCACGTCACAAATTCTTTCCCACAAGCATTCAATCTTTACTTTAATAGTTGTAAACCCTGACATCAAATGTTATTTTACAAATAAAAACCAACAACATACATTTATTCAAACAGATTTGACTCTTTTCTCCACCTCTCTTGTATCTCTCTCTCCATATCTCAAACTCAAACTCAAAGCAGATGCATAATTTTCAACCAATCTTATTATGACTTTTCTCCATTTTTTACTAAACCAAACTTATTTTAATTATTGGTATTGAAATTTGCACCATTTAAATGATTGCTATACATACCCATCACGCAAAATCCTTCAAGTACTACTACTAGTCTTCCCAGTTTGCACTTCCCCACCTACACTTCACTCTACATCTACACATCTCCTCTCCTCTCCTCTCCTCTCCTCTCCTCTCTCTCCCTAGAAAAAGAGATAAAAGGGTCCTCTCTAAAATACTCTCACATAACAAAAAACAGCAACAATGCCAAGAAACACACAATTTTACACACAACTACCTCATGAAGGATTATATGGAACTCAACCCATTATGGATCATCATAACCAGCAGCAACAACAACAATTGCATCATTGGGGTAGTGCTGCAAATCAAAACCAAATTGTTTGGTATCAAGAAGCAGCAGCAGGTATGTCTACTACTTATGAACAGGCAAGGAAACAACAATCAGTAATCTCAGATGATGAAGAAGGAGAGGAGTCAGGTGGAAGACCAGGAAATGAAGTAGTAGTAGTAGTAGTAGAAGAAGAAGAAGAAGAAGAAGAAAGAGAACATATGTTTGAAAAACCATTAACACCAAGTGATGTAGGTAAACTGAATCGATTAGTGATACCAAAACAACATGCAGAGAAATACTTACCACTTGGTGGTCATGATTCATTACTAAGTTTTGAAGATGAATCAGGTAAAGACTGGAGATTTCGTTATTCTTATTGGAATAGTAGTCAGAGTTATGTATTAACTAAAGGATGGAGCAGATTTGTTAAAGAAAAACATCTGTTTGCCGGCGACATTGTTATGTTTCAACGTCGTCGTTTCGATGGCGAACGTTTGTTTATTCGATGGAGACGTCGCAATTCACCACCAACAACAACACAAGATGATCAATTCTGCTCATCACGGTCATCACTACAAGTGGTTCCTAATTCTTCTAATTGTAATTCTGATAATTCATCATCATCAACAACGACTAATTCAACATGGACCCAGGCTAATTTCTATCATCAACATCAACATCATCACCATGGACCTTATCCTTCACATCCTTCTCCTCTTCAGCATCATAATCACCATGTGCCTCTATTATATCAAACTCCCTATCTTCATGCAGGTATCTACCCCACACCCACAACTCAACAACTACCCTATCTCTTTTCCTCACATTTCTTTTTTTATTTATTAATTTTGGCTTCATTTTGCAGTGGGGCATAATAAAGATGAGGCAGCAGTTGATGAGAAAATGAAGATCGCAGCAGCAGCAAGAGCAGGAGGAGGAAATTCAAAGAAATTCAGACTATTTGGTGTTAATTTAGATTTGCCAAATTGATCATGCGCTAACGCTAGTCTTTTCAATCTCAAAATCTACATTTTGCAGCAGCTTCATCGTCCCCAACTATCTCAGCTCAGCTCGGCCTCAATAGCAGTGACTATCGATCTTGAAATATCCAATGAATTTTTAATTTTATTTTGTTTTTGTTTTCTGTTTTTTTTGTTGGAGAAAATGTATCTAGTCAGGGTTTTTTTTCTCCCTCACGCATAAAAATCCAGGGTTGATGTTATCACGGCGGGGACCAAACTTTAGACTCAGTTGGGCAAAAACAACACAAGTGAAGTTTTATTAATAATTTTTATTTGGCTTTATCATGATTCTCTTGGGTAAAGTCTAAGCTATCGTAATTGCTTACGTACAACTTTTTCCTTACTTCTTCAACACATATGATAGGAAACCAAACCAACTTCTCATTCTTCTTAGCACGTTTAATTCATGGTTAAAATGTTTTCCAAAGAATTTTACTGCCAGTAAAAAAAGAGATCAAATTCAGATGTGAAAATATTTTGTCATTTAAGCAGAGGGAGTAGTAGGGTCCGTGAGGGCAACCACAATGGGCGATCGAATCCTCGATCATCGATTATTTTTGATCGATGGTCGCCCAAATTCATCCATAGCCGTCGATTATATTTAGTATATAATCGACGGATTTTACTGTTCCAGATGATAATTGATCGAAGGGTCGTCGACGAAAAATATAGTCGGGCGATATCCTAGGCCGTCGCCTGTTAACAAGCGAGACTCCAGCATCCCGCTCATTTATACGGGCGAAGAGTTAGGATTCCGCCAGCACAAGCGAGGTTCTAGCACATTTCCCCGCCAAACGGAGTTCCACCACCTCGCCCGTTCGTAAGCGATAGCTTACAGACCCGCCCAGAAAACTTAAATGGAGCGAGACCTTGGGACCTCGCTTAAAATATAGTCGGGCGAGCTAGTGTGGTATCGCTTAGGGCATGAGCGAGATCCTAGGACCTCACTTGGTTTTTTTTTTGACGCGCGGTCTTGTAGTATCTCGTTTGTATCGGGCGAATGGTTGGATTCTCGTCCGTTTTTGCGGGCGACCTTCTAGCATTTCGCTTATTTCCAAACCCGTTCCTAGGATACCGCCTGACTATATCCCACTGATTTCACCCCCGACCAAAGATCAAAAATTTTACTCTTTGATCGATGGTTATACTCTCCCCACTGTGATTGCCCTGACTGAACTAAAAATGGTTATGGGATCAGAATATGAATAATATCAAACATGTTGTACAACAGAATGATGATAAATATTTTGTGATTTGACAATTCATAGGAGGTATTTGGAAAAGAAATAGTGTTTGGGAATTGCCTATATGAATCTTGATCAACATCGAAAGCCGCTTCTCATGAAAAAGTACCAATCAAGTTTGGGACTATATGATGTATAGTATTATGCTTTTACCGGATCTTAGATTCACATGTCAAAAACAACACAAATTAAGGTAAACATATGTGTGTAAGAAATCTAAGCACCAGTCCCACATTTTCCTCACAGGAATCACCCAATATATGTTGATACAAACCTAAATACACTAAATGCTAAATCTTATATGCTGTTTTTGTTAGCTTGGATGGTTTCCTCCAAGGGGCACTAGATACGAGCAGGTGATGGCAGTTGCCCGTATAAAATTCTACACTTATTGTTTGGGACTTTTTTTTGTTATCGGTATATTTTTTGGTGAGTTTTAAACCTAAATTATTTGTATTATCATCCAATGACTTTATCATATTACAATGCCACCGGCTTAATGTTTAGGACTTTGTTTTAAGGTTTTTACCACTCTCAAATGATATAAAGTTCAGGTGGTAACTTCAGCATGGGATTTTTTTTTGAAAAAGCTTGATCTGTGTTTAACTTCAATGCTAGCTAGAGATAAAGAGAGATTTAGATGATGGGCATAAGAATTTTGTGTAGCGTAATAGCTTAGCCATAAAAAAGAGACTTTAAGTTCCCCACGAGATGTCACTCGTGCACAGCACTCCACAGTACTGCATTTGGGCAAAAGTGAGAAATGGCGGGGGAGGTATATCTGTCAAATGTGACGTCTTTTGATTTGATCGACAACCTACTACTAATAGTATGTGGAGTTATGGAAGGAAAAATAAAAGATTTTAGAGGAACCAAAAATAGAGTAATAAGTACATATCCCTAACCCCACCCCCTCCTGAATTTTGGGGCCACTCAAGTGCTGCATTAACTCGCACCAGCTGTTGATAAATCTATAGATATCCAGCATTCATCGTTTTATACCTTGGCTGCAATTAGATCAAATATTAGACAAACGGCGATGGTCCTTCACATCAGTTTGAATCAGCTACTAACTTCTACTGTAGTTCAAATTAGACGCTCAATAGTTAAGCATAAATATTAGAATTATTGAATTTTAATTTATAAAAGATATCTGATTGTTCAAATTTAATGCTTTCGATGGTTAGAAAATTTGTGTTGTAACAAGAGATCGAACGAGAACAATAATAGAGAACGAGACACAGAGATTTACGTGGTTCACTAACTGTTACGTTAGCTACATCCACAATAGAGAAAACAGAGTTTTATTATAGAGCAGAATACTGAGTTAAACACATTCTAGATACAACGTGTGTATATATATAGGACAAAGAAATAAACCATAATTCGACTAAATAATGGAAAACAAGCAAAGTGATAATACATTGCGTATACCGTTTAGGCAGGGGGCGCTGCCCCCCTAACCCCCGTCGGGGCGTCACCCCCTGGATCCCTGACTCGTTGACCGGTCAACGAGACCACCGTCGAGGGGCTCTACCCCTCGGATTCCCTTTAAATTTTCGGCCAACGACTGATTCAAGGTATATCAGCGATCTATAATCCGTTAACCTTGCCTTTATGGTGGAGAAAAGAAAAGGAAACGCATGCAACACATTGCTCGAGTTAAGCTGAAGATATTAAGGAAATGAAACAAGTTGCACATCTAGTAGTAGTAATGCTTCTTCCAACTGCTCCAACCACTCTGTAGATATGCATAGACACACTTAGATAAGCAAAGTTGATAAGCACCTCCAAATATGAGTGTTTATTATTCCCTATTTTAAGCATTAAGCTATAGAGGAGAGTGTGCCAATTTTCTCCACAGCGTACACTTCACCAATAACGTACACTGACTACAGTTTTTAAGATTTTGGTGAAAAATCTACCAAAAACACTCAATTTTGTTTATCCCTAGTTAAGGTGTATATATCTCTCAACTTTAGATCCTGGATATTATATTACTACCTAAAAATCCATTACCTTACTGCAGAAATATCTGCCTAGCTTACCTTAAGATTTGATTATTTTTTTTTCCTTTAGATACCGGCATAGAGAACCATGCCGGTATTGACCATAAGGTAGTACGGCATTGATATATATATATAGTCTTTGACTCTATGGAGTCATCAACGGGTGGATACAAAATCTGAAGGCATATGAATTTACTACTACGGCCTGTCAGTGCATGGGTCCTTAAAATTGCAGCTGAACTTGTCATTCCAGGTCGATTCCACGAGCGCCATTCCAGCAGTGTACGAATTTTTCTGAACAGTATTTGATTTGGAAGGGGAAGTAATAATAATAATAAGTAGTAGTAAAATAAACCAGGTAGGGTTGGGAACCACATGATGCAGTTTTTTTATGATATCAAACAAGTGCTTTTGTACCACGAATCTCTCTTCTCTTTTTTACTGTACAGGATTCTCCTCCATCCCATGGTGATTTTTTGAAAGAAAAAGAGTATGGGGTAAAGTAAGAGATTATCATGGACTGATGGATGGGATTCATTGACAAGCCTATTAGTCTAGGTACTAAGTTCCTGTAAATAGTAAAAGTAGGGTAGCATAGTAATGGGTTGAAAGGACATACACAAATAGCATATTTAGGGTTACTTGCATATCTATAAAAGGATACAGTGAATATGTCAGACACTTTGGACAAGTAAAGTAAACGTCTTAAATCTCATTTCTTACTATTTATCTTCGACTGTAAAGTCCTTATCTTGATCATCATAAAAAATAACAAGAAATGGATTACAGTAATTTATATTTTCTGTGGGGAAGGTAGTAAATTTCTTAATACCAAATACCCACATGATAATCTCCCATGCTATACTTACCCCATTAGAAACATTTAAAGCCATACACTTTCACTATTTCAGGTAGATCATACTCAATCCAACATAACCGATTGTGCTAATTATTGGCCATTCAATTGCATTACTCCAATTTCTAAAACAAATTGATGCAGCGCAAATAGTAGAGCAAGACAAACTTCAACCAATTTTATGTTTCTGTGCAGCGTGGATCAATTTATCTTAGACACCGGCTGCATGTTTAGCATTTCAATCACGGACCTATTGGATGTCCTATGCAGTCAAGCGGCTGCCGGGACCCTAAAATTATATTTAGGGGGTAGTTATACTGTTTCAATTGCCTTGAGATCTGATTAACACGAGGGACCATGCTACTATGACTATTTGCTGGAGAAATCATTACTAATCGCATAAATATATATTTTATAAAGCAAATTATCACATGCTAAACATAAATATATATGTTTTGCTTTTCTCAGTTGGAATCTGCCAAACAAATAATCCTTCGCTTTTTATACCTGGCTGTTATTATTGGAGACAACATACTAACAGTTAATCTCCCTTAGTATAAAATTAAATGAAATAAGTTTTTTTTTCTGAAGATCGAAATCCAAACGAAAGTAATAAAAATAAGGGCTTTTTTATCTGCGTTCCTCAAAATATAAATCAAATTCATATAACCCCTAACATATAAACAAATTGTACCCCAGGTCAAATTTAACGGTTTCCATCTAAATGAGGGTTGAGGTCTAATCGACATTATGTTAACCATTTCCTAAACAGCCAGACACGGTCCTAGGAGGGTTGAAAAAAATAATTAAACCAAAACTAGTTGTTTTGGTCAAGCCCAATATTTAATAATAATAATAAAAAATTTTGTGGACTGGAAGGGATTCCCGGACTAGAATCCTGGTAGCTCTCTCATAGGCCCGTCCTTGTAAATGACTAATTAAAACTTAAAAGAGCAAACAACTGAAAATGGAGGAGGAGGTGAAGAAGAAGAAAAGGATGACAATGAATCAAAAACTAAAAAGATATTAGTATCAATGAGAATAATAAATTTGATTACATTATAAATTTGGTGTGTTTCATTCTTTTCTACTATATTCTTCTTGTTTCTTCTATTACCATTCTTCAAAGAATCTTGTTTGGGTTTCTTCTCTTGGTATTTATGGATTAAATTTAGATTTAAGTACTTTTGGTGTTCCTTGAATAATTCTTCTCTTTTACCTTGATTTCTTCATTTTCCATTGCCCCTTTTGTTAATTTTTGTTATTGTTCTTGGATTTCACAAATCTTGATAGATTTAATGTAGTTTTTTGTTACATTTGTTAGGTTTTGATAGATTTGAATGTGAATTTTGTCACTTAAGTAACATAGAATATATTTTGAAGAAAAAGATAAAGCAGAAGTATGGAAAGAAGATGAACCGGTGATAAAGAATATTTTACAAGCCCTAATTTGGATGGAGACGGTTAGATTTGGACCGAAATACAATTTATTTGTATGTTGGGGACGCGATGGAGTTTGATTTACATTCTGAGGAGCGCAGACAAAAAAGTCCTAAAAATAAGCTACACCAATCATCTCATATCCAACTCCAAGCGGTCTGTGAAAATTCGAGTCACATAAAGCTATTACCATGTTAGCCGTTAGGGCCAACATTTTAGTATTTGACTCTATTATACTTAATTTCCATATTTCTATTTTTGTGATTGAAGATTCTAGAATTTCTTTTTTTCCATATGCACCACCTTATTGCAACCGGTAAGTTGTTCCATATACGTCTAAGTCGTTCATCACCCCAATCGTGACTCCAAGCTTGTGTAGTTATGGCAGTATTACTATTGTAATACCAATTGAAGTTGCATCATTCGACATAATAATCTCAAATTTTCTTTGTTCGCCAACAATTATAAAACAAATGAGCACTTGTTTCGCCTTCTTCTTCATAAAATCGGCATACCTTATCCACCAGATTCGCCAGATTGTCAATGAATTTAACCCATTAATTTAATTATTCCAGTGTGTCGTCTCTTTTTCCGTGGACTTATATATCGGAAAACATTCGTGTCTTCAAGTAATTGAGAGGGAAATTAGAATTAGCTTCCGATATTGATCCATTTTACAGCAAATTTCGAACTTTTAACTCATTGAGCTTTTTCCCCTAAAAACTGCAAAGAAAACTTAACAAAATCATCAAATTTGTACAAAATAGAGAACTAATAAATTTATATTAAGATGTAAATTATGTCGTACACACTCTGTGAGTGATGGGATGGTGATTTAAGATCGGTGCATCACTATGAGGATACTGGCATCACTTTGTTGATGATGTAGCTCGTGGCATGATAATGCGAGCTCATAATAGATTGATGATGCAAACTCATGGCATCATTATGTGGGTAATGTGAACTAGTGGAATATTCGTAGAAGATGTGTGTCAGTGGCATTATTTTGTTGAAGATGCAAACTCGTGGTATATTAGCAGTACAAGCTTATGACACTGCTATTTTGGTGATGCAAACTCATGACATCACTATGTGGGTAATGCGAGCCAATGACATCAATGTGTTGATGATGCAAGCTTATCGCACTACTTTGTTGGATGATGTGAGCTAATGGCATCGATCAACCTTTCTTATGAATAATTCCGAATACCGGTATGTCTGGTGAAAATACCTAATAACTGAATATTTATTGCTCCGTGAATAAAATTGAGATACCCATGACTCATGGAATCAATTTGAGGTATTGGTTGCTCGTGGCATCGAATAATGCAAGTCATGCAACAAGAGGCGTATGGTGCAAGCATTGATGCATGGAGTACGTAGCAGCAAAAAGAGCAGTGCCAAGGCACGGCTAGCACGAGCGCAGGCTTGCTTGGATGGCATGGGAAGGAATGTACGCTTGGCTGGCGCGGGAAAGAAGACTTGACCAGCAAAAGCGCACTGACGCGGGAATGGAAGACTTGGCCAGCAAGGGCGCAAGCTTGGCTGGCCCGGGAATGCAGGTTGGTAAGGGATGGCCACCATGAACATGGGTATGAAGGTTGTCGTTAGAATGGCCAGCGAAGACATGGGCATGAAGGCAGTCGCCTGAATTTCGGCCATCCCTCCAACGTCTAGCGATGTGGTCCTGACAGATGGGACCCTGACTCAGCTTCTTATCAATAACTAAAAATTGATTATCACCAATAACTACTGACAACTTTCATTTTTCGAATACTTAGGCTATAGTTTTGAATCAGCTCTTAGCTATTGAACACTCAGGTTTCTAGCTCTCCGTTAGGTTTTAGCTTACAAATTGTTAGGTTTTTAGTTCATTATTAGCAATTTGAATACTTATCATCTAATAGATGCTATATTTTGTCATCTACAAATACATATCGATTACGTGAATTTTTTCATTTTCACACAGTCTTAATACTGAATTATGTCAAAATCTAAAAACATAAATGAAGTTACAGATAACAATTGGTAGCTAACAATCAATTCTACCTACCGATTAAGGTTGATATTCTTCAGAAATGAGGAACACCATGCATAATCGGCAGATAAACTCTAATTTATACCTATGAAGAGTTTGAACTTCAGATTTAGCGGGCGAATCTATGTCAGGAATATATTCTTCTTCGTAGGTATGTTATTTATCTTCTTCATTGTCTCAATTCACAATCATGGATCATTTTAGATCATATTTTCGCGATGTATGTTTTACTCGAGTTTAAGTCATCGTTATATAGTAGAATCGACGATGATTTGGTTATAGTATCGATGATTAACGACGAAATAATCGACGATGTCAGGTTTCAAACTAGCAGAAAAGAAGAGGAGAAGGAAACGAAAGGTTATGAAAATAAAATTGAAAATAATTGATCTAGGCTTAGTATCAGAGTAATCTATATATAAAATACTCCATAACCGCCTTCTTTGGGTGGGATTAGATTAGTAGTCCCAAATTATTTTGGAGGTAACCTTCAAATTTGCCAGGATTTAATAACGGCAAATTGATAAATGATATTTTATATTATACGTAGTATCAAATCTGGAAAAAAAAATAATCAAGAATTCTTAAATAAATAACAATATCCCATGCGGAAGAGAATGTTATCATCACCTTTGTACCACTTCTTCAGTGTATACGGTGCAATCTTGTTGGAAACATAATAATGAAACAACAATTGTTAGATGAATCTAGCAATACTGAAAAATAATCAACTGAAATTGAAAGCATAATTTGACACACAAGGGCAAAGCTATCTGCTCAACAAGGGGAAAAAAGCTAGGGATAGTAGCTCGCTCTGAAATGTTTTGCGATAAGAAATTCATTTTTTTTATAGGAAAAATATATAGTTAAACCAGTACACCAATTAAGGTACAAATTATGTTGCGAATTATGAAAAAAATTAAACAAATAAATTTCTCGCAGGTCAAAGGCCCCAAATTTAGCAAAACAACTAAAGACATAATCAAAATTCCTTAAGAATATTTCAAATCAGCTTGATAAAAAAGATAGATCTCCCACTCCCAAGCCCAAGCCCAAGCCCAAACACGATGTGCTCCGGTGCGAAGCATTGAATGTGTGTGAAAATAGCTAGTGAATCTTAGCAACCTATAGGTCCCAAATTCAAATCATACCAGAGCTAAAAATATTTTAATAAAACTTTATTTTCTCCAACACATCTTTGGTTTTGCACTTGGATACCCTCGAAAAGCTTAAGTTCTATAAACATGATTTCCATGTATATTATTAGACCTATAGAGATAAATAGATGAATTTTTTTTAAAAAAGCTTTAGTTAATAGTTAATCTAATAAAACCTATTTTCTTTTTATTTTGATGTTTTTTGACATATTTCTTCGTCATCTGGGGCGATTGTCTCTTCGCTTTGAGTGCAATTTCTTCAAATCTTAATGGTTGGATCGTGACTTGCTATTCTCGATTCAAAAACATCGACTATTCAAAATGAAATGACTTTGAATCTATTCTAAGAGATTTTGGGCATCCAGGTTCGTTTGGGTGTACAGGATTACAGGTAAAATACTCCTTTCTTTTAGGAGCATCTCTTATCAAAGAAGAAGAAAATCAGATTAAATGGTCAGAGTTGATTCCGGATAATATCATCATTCCTTCCTAGTATATAGATGAAAATTGAATATCTTTACAGTTTATGACTCTTTCTATTTGTGATTACTTGTAATCGATAACTTTATTTGTATTAGAGTTCTAATTGTCTTGTATTTTGATGTTTTTGTTTTTTTGTAAGCGATCATGTAATCACTGTTTTAATTTGAATAAATTGAAATACGTTGATTGATAAAAAAAAAAAACAAAAAAAAAAAAAGGAGTGCACAAGATTTATTATCTACAAAGGCAGGTAACCAAGAACTTCGGTACAGAGAAATCCATATTTCCTTGTAATAAAATCCGATACTTGAGTTGAAGGTTATACCTGTGTTGAATGAAAAGATGGCACTATAATCTGTACATGAATCCCCGGAAACATCTACAAAATACTCGACATCACTGGGACTGATCTGCCCTGTCAATTCATGACTTTTATTACTCTGAGCAGTAGTAGAATCATCCATGCATGGCCATGTTCCAGCTCCTTGGCAGTTTAATATGCCCAGGACTCCAGAGTAATTATTCAGGTTCCAAATCTTCAGAAACGTCAGGCATGAACCAGAACAAAAGCCAATTATTTACTTTCAATTGTGTATCTAACAATCTAGGTTAGTAATACTGGAGGTGTTTCAGTGGGGAGTGTAGAATCAAAATACCATATCTTAAGCTACAAAGTTCAATGAGAAGGAATCCATCCATAACAGGGTCAGTGAATAAACAATCTCGGGTTGGTCTCCCAGGGTATTAGGCTCTAATAATTGACCCATCGGGGAGTACAAGTTTCTTATGTACTGCGAAGTCATGCTGCCCTAGTTTATCACTGCAGTACACAGTGACAAAAGGATGAAATAATTGGATGATATTATTAAAAGAAAAGCCTCCCCCTCTCCAGCTCGAGCAACTGCTTGAAATTCAGCTGCATAATGCTTGCTCTGAAACATTCCCCAAGGCCAGGTTAGGCTGAGAAAAAGTAAAAGCGGTTCAGACATGAAGATGATGGACAAATAAGTTGCATCTGAAAAGAAAGTGTTGGACGCAATAATTAAAAATAAAGAAATTAAATAAAGAAAAGATATTGATACTTAGCTCCTTTGTAATAGAAGTGATCGATTTGTGGGAACAGATGAGCTCCCTAGATTTCCGCAACAACAATGATAAAATTTTGAAAAAACCGAGTGAGTCACGTGTTAGCGCCCGGCTACACTCAAAAAGTGATGCTATAGCCCCACAGATCGGATGCCTCCAGGATAGAACACCCTACTACATCTACTACTAGCACTCGTAGTAGATGTTCAACTTGAGCTTGGCAACTCAGAAAAAGCCGTTAAAGGAAAATCTCAAAAACATGAAAAATATAATAAAAAATTATTTTTCTTTTGGTCTCTCCAAAAATATGGAGAAACCTTTTTTCCTTTGATGTCAAAATAAGTTGTGAAAAGATTGTTTATATAATCTCTTAATACAACTTAAGAAGTGGAAACTCTCCGATATAAGACTGTTGATATGCCTTGAATCATTTGTTTGCCGGAATACTACGGGGAGTCCGAGGGGCAGCGCCCCCCGCCTAAACGGTATACGTAATGTATTATGACTGGGATTGTTTTCCGCTTTCTAGTCGAATTAGGGTTTATTTCTTTGCCCTATATATAGGCATACGTTGTACCTAGAGAAAGTATCTTTGGTATTCTGCTCAGTAATAAAACTCTGGTTTCTCTGCCGTGGAGGTAGCTAACGTAATAGTTAGTGAACCACGTTAAATCCCTGTGTTCTTTATCTGTTTATCGTTCTCGTTTGATCTCTCGTTATAACAAATTGGTATTAGAGCGAGGTTCGATTTCCGCCGAGGACGATGTCCGGATCCATGATGAAGATCGACAGGTTTACCGGGAGAAATAGTTTTAGTCTGTGGCAAATCAAGATGCGGGCTTTGTTGAAGCAACAAGGTCTTTGGTTGCCGTTAGCTTCAGATAAGAAGGGCGCAGATACATCCACCGCTGAGTATGCGACTATGGAAGAGAAGGCTCACTCTACGATTATGTTGTGTCTTGCGGACGACGTAATCACTGAAGTCGCAGATCAGGAAAAGGCCGCTGCTTTGTGGTTAAAGTTGGAAAGCCTCTACATGACGAAATCGCTGACCAACAAGTTGATGCTGAAGCAACGTCTCTTCAGTCTGCGCATGTCTGAAGGCACGCCTCTTAGAGATCACCTAGATCAGTTAATACTATTCTACTTGAATTGCGTAACATTGATGAGGTGGTGGAAGATGAGGATGCTGCCTTAATGTTGCTGGTGTCTCTGCCTCCGTCGTATGAGAATTTTAGAGAGTCTTTTATCCACGGAAAGGATACTATAACGCTCGAAGAGGTTAGGTCGTCTCTTCATACCAGGGAGATGCGACATAAGGCTGCTGGAAAAGGTATAGAAAATCCGGCTTCCGGGTTGATGGCAAAGGGAAGCAAGGACGGTAAGAAGGGAAAGAAAAATTTCGGCTATAAATTACCAAATGACGTCTGTGCCATATGTAAGGAAAAAGGTCATTGGAAGAGGGAATGTCCTAAGAAGAAGAAGCAACAAGAACATAACTCTGGATCTGCAGCAGTAGCTCAATGTGGAAACACATCTGAGGGAGATTTTGTTCTGTTAGCAGATGATTACACACATCAGTCTGATGTGTGGTTCCTTGACTCTGGGGCGTCCTACCATATATGTCCCAAAAGAGAGTTATTTACTACGTACAGCCGTGCAGATGGGGGCAATGTCTCTATGGCAAACGGGTCTGTCTGCAAGGTGGTTGGAATCGGCTCAATCAGGTTTAGGACACATGATGGGAGGCTCTGCACATTGAAGGAAGTCAGGCATGTGCCACTCTTGACAAAGAATCTGATATCTTTGAGTCTGCTAGACAGCAAGGGTTTCAGCTTCAAAGGTGAAGGTGGAGGTTTGCATGTTTGCAAAGGTTCTGATGTGATTCTGAAGGGTGTCAAGCATGGAACTTTGTATGTATTACAGGGTTCAACAGTCACAGGTTCTGCAGTTGTTGCTTCAACTGAAATTCAGGGATCTGATATGACCAGATTATGGCATATGAGGCTTGCTCATATGAGCGAACGGGGAATGCAAATTCTTTCAAAGGAAGATCTTCTCGGGGGTCATAAGACCAAGAACCTTGAGTTCTGTGAGCATTGTGTGTTTGGGAAGCTACAGCGCAGCAAGTTTCCTAAGGCAGTTCATCGGACCAAAGGCACGCTGGACTATATCCATTCAGATTGCTGGGGTCCCTCTCGTGTTGAGTCTCTGGGCGGTCACAGGTATTTTCTGTCTATCATTGATGATTATTCCCGGATGACTTGGATATTCATGATGAAACATAAAAGTGAGGCGTTTAGTAAGTTCAAGGAGTGGAAGACTCTGTTAGAAAATCAGGTTGGGAAGAAGGTCAAGAGGCTGCGAACAGATAATGGTCTAGAATTTTGTTCATCTGAGTTTGATGATTTCTGCAAAGATCAGGGTATTGCTCGCCATCGCACAGTAAGGGCTACACCACAGCAGAATGGTGTAGCAGAAAGAATGAATCAGACGCTTTTAGCGAAAGCAAGGTGTATGCTTTCGAATGCAGGTCTTGCTAGACGGTTCTGGGCAGAAGCGGTTTCAACAGCTTGCTATCTTATCAATCGGAGCCCACACACAGGCATTGACTGCAAAACACCTTATGAGGTGTGGACTGGAAAAGCTGCAGATTATACAAAACTGAGGGTCTTTGGCTGTACTTCTTATTATCATGTAGATGAAGGGAAGTTGGAGCCAAGAGCTAAGAAGGGAGTTTTCATGGGCTATGGTGCAGGTGTGAAAGGGTACAGGATCTGGTCTGACAATAAGATTATACTGAGCAGAAGTGTAGTTTTTGATGAAAATTCTATGCTGACATCCAGAGAGAAGGTCACTGATGCACCAGAAAATGAGGTTGGTGTTAAGGAGGTGGAGGTGCAATTCAGTCCAGAGGAGAATCAGGCACCTAAGTTGGTTGACGACCAACTACCACCATCAGTTACCGAAGAGCAAGATGCAGATGAGTCTGAGAATGCACCACCAGAGGAAGTTGAACATCGGAGCATTGCTACAGACCGACCTAGAAGGGTTGGAATAAAACCTCCAGCGAGGTACAGGTTTGACGATTTGGTAGGTTATGCATTGCAGGTGGCCGAGGAGGTGGAGGATCACGAGCCGTCCACCTACAAGGCTGCAGTATCTGGAAACGAGTCAGCACAATGGCTTGCCGCAATGGTAGAAGAAATGGAGTCTCTTATCAAAAATGGGACTTGGGAGCTTGTAAAACTTCCTGCTGATAGAAAGGTAATTACTTGCAAGTGGGTTTTCAGAAAGAAGGAAGGAATGTCAGCTGCAGAGGGTGTCAAGTATAAAGCACGAGTGGTTGCAAGAGGTTTCAATCAGAGAGAGGGAGTGGACTACAACGAGATTTTCTCACCAGTGGTCAGGCACACTTCCATCAGAGTGCTACTAGCCATAGTTGCACATCAGGATCTGGAACTTGAGCAACTAGATGTGAAGACAGCTTTCCTGCATGGAGAGTTGGAAGAAGAAATATACATGAGCCAGCCAGATGGATTCCAAGTTCCAGGTAAAGAAAATTATGTCTGCAAGCTAAAGAAGTCCTTATATGGGCTAAAACAGTCCCCCAGGCAGTGGTATAAACGATTTGATAGTTATATGGTGCATCTTGGCTATCACAGGAGTCCGTATGATTGTTGTGTGTACTACAATGATACGCAGAATTGTTCACGTATTTATCTAGTTCTATACGTTGATGATATGTTGATCGCTGCTCAGAATAAATCAGACATTCAGAAGCTGAAGGGGTCTCTCAGTGCTGAGTTTGAGATGAAAGATCTGGGTGCTGCTCGGAAAATTCTGGGAGTAGAAATCTATAGGGATAGGAAGAAGAGAAAGCTATTCCTATCACAGGAAGGGTACATCAAGAAGATTTTGAGCAGATTTGGAATGTCTTCATCCAAGCCTATAGATACTCCAATGGCATCTAACAGCAAGTTGGGAATGTACACGGTTCAGACTTATAAGGAGAAAGAGTACATATCTCGAGTTCCATATGCTAGCGCAGTTGGAAGTTTGATGTATGCTATGGTCTGCACTCGACCAGACTTAGCATTTGCTGTTAGTATGGTCAGTCGGTTTATGGTTCAGCCTGGGAAGGAACATTGGCAAGCTGTTAAAAGAATTTTCAGGTATCTTAGAGGTACCTCAGATGTTGGTCTCTGTTATGGGAACGATACCCGATGTTTAGTGGCTGGTTTCTCAGATTCTGATTATGCTGGAGATGTGGACAGTAGGAGATCTATGACTGGTTATGTGTTCACTCTTGGAGGTTCTGTTGTAAGCTGGAAGGCAACTCTACAACCTACGGTTACTTTGTCTACTACAGAGGCAGAGTATATGGCCTTGACAGAAGCTGCAAAGGAGGGAATTTGGTTAAAGGGGCTGGTTAATGATCTAGGCTTACATCAGGATCAGGCTATAGTGTATTGTGACAGCTTGAGTGCAATATGCTTAACCAAAGATCAAGTCCATCATGAGAAGACAAAGCACATTGATGTCAGGTATCACTTTCTGAGAAATGAGAAGAGAATTGAAGTGAAGAAGGTAGGGACAGCTGATAACCCTGCTGACATGTTCACCAAGCCAGTTCCTGAGAGCAAGTTCCAACATTGTTTGGACTTGCTCAATATCACAAGTCAATAGTGTGAGCCCCTGTCTAGGGGCATCTGAGGCAGAGAAATGTTCTGGCACTGTCATGGTGCATCTGTTTCTGTTGCTGGGAGGATTCAAGTCAAGGTGGAGATTTGTTGATATGCCTTGAATCATTTGTTTGCCGGAATACTACGGGGAGTCCGAGGGGCAGCGCCCCCCGCCTAAACGGTATACGTAATGTATTATGACTGGGATTGTTTTCCGCTTTCTAGTCGAATTAGGGTTTATTTCTTTGCCCTATATATAGGCATACGTTGTACCTAGAGAAAGTATCTTTGGTATTCTGCTCAGTAATAAAACTCTGGTTTCTCTGCCGTGGAGGTAGCTAACGTAATAGTTAGTGAACCACGTTAAATCCCTGTGTTCTTTATCTGTTTATCGTTCTCGTTTGATCTCTCGTTATAACAAAGACTAAAGTGTTTCATTAAAACAAAGAAAAACCAAGAACATACAAAGTGACCAATAGATCAAAAGCTCGAACCCAAATAGACATTATATTTTATTTATTTTAATAAAAAATTTAAAACTTATTTTTCTACCATTGTTTTCCAACAGAAGGAACTGCGTAGCAATCTTGTTATAAACCGTTAAAAGATTCTGACGTGAATCGAACATGCAACATTCGAGCCAGATGCGCTTCCAGTGCACCACAAATTCGTATCGGAGTCGGGCATTTGTGAAGCGACAAATTAGTAAGAACGGATACAAAGTTTTACCTCTGTTAGGAAACAAGGTATCAACCATCCATCGCCAATATGAATTTGCTGACCTGGCAGTAAGTACCTGACTCTTTCATAGATAGAGAAAAATAGAGAAATTAAGTAACCATCCAATTTAGACTTTGATCCTGTCAGACAAAAAGAATTCTCAAAAACTGGAAGTAAAACAATAACGGAATACATTTGTTGCTAACCAACGTATCTCTGAACAACCTTGTGCAAGAAGAGCTGCCATAAACATATCCAGCTGATATAGCATGAACATTCTTTAGTGCACCTGCAATTTCCACTCCTGAAACATCCCTGGAATATAATAGACCTGCACAAGAAGTCAAGAACAACATATGGGAAAAAATCGGCACCCTCTAAAGCAGTCTTAATTTGCATCAATTGTTGCAATGGCGTTATCTGGTAGCTTATGCTCAGGAAAATCCTTGCTGTAAAAACAACACCAGAATAACATCTTTCATTACACACAATTAAAACGCCGAATCTCATTTCATAAAATTATCAAAACTATGTTTTAAGTAGGGCACACAGAGAATATTGGTACCCCCATTTCAGCTTTTTGCTTTTAATAAGAGTGATGAAAATTGATGAAACCCACAAGGGAACCCTAAGCTCATCAAGTTGTAAAACCTATGGCCTGTTTACATCTAGCAAAAAGTGATGAAACCCACAAGGGAACCCTAAGCTCATCAAGTTGTCCTAGTATTAGTTATTTATTGAAATACCAATAGCAAATGAAAAATTTGCCTGCACAATGCAGTTCAGCATTGTCGCTAAGTCCTTATAGATGAGTTCTGCGTCTCTTGGCGCTAATATTTGAATAAATTTGCGAATCCAAAAAGATTATATACCCGAGAGACATCAAAGGGTCAGATCTAACGTAAATCTGAATAGGTTTATGTTGGTTTTGTAGCATCCAATTAGCGACATCATTTCCAAATGAAGTGTTAATAAGAGATCAGATGAACTAAGACTAGAATAGTTTTTTCATGAAATGTTAACCACCTTTAATAGATAGGCAAATGATAGGGTCTCGTACAAGCATTGTAACCTCCATTTCAGCTTTACTGTTTGCAATATGAGCAGCCATTGCTGTACCAAAAGACCCCCCTCCAAGAACCACAACCTACATCAGACCAATTCATAAAACACCAAAGCCTATAAACGCGGTATTAGAGTCTCAAATTCAGACCAAACCATGAAAATTTACTCAAATGAAGATCAACTGATTTCTAATAAATTAAGAAACCCAATAAAACAATACACCAATTAGAGTTCATGGAATTACAAAAGATCATACCTTACAGTAGACATGTCCATACATATGCCGATCTGCGTGAACTTGGGGAGGTAAAAAAAAGAAAAAAAGAACGAGGTATCAACCATTTTAATACTATGTGCATCTCGGGAAAAATCAGCATACCAAACCGATAAAGCAAAATGCTAACACCTGCATCTGCACGCACAGGCCCCGGACTATTTTTCTCTGGTATCTTACTAATGACATTACGGTCCCAGAACAGTCTTCAGGTTTTTGACACAATCAAAGGTTTAGCTGACTTAGTTGATTATCTATTTATCTTAGTTCTGCTGGTTAGGCAGGAGCTACTGGGCTTGGAATGGGAAAGTTCATATAGAAATAATTGTTTAGTCCCAAAATTAGTGGGCTTTGGACAATTTAGTCCAGTCATCTCAAACCTAGTACTCCTTAGTCCAATCTTCAGTTTATATAGCATGTGTACTTTATTGTAAACTATATATGTGTTCAGATATTTGTTTTTTCATTTATGTGTTGTTTGATTTCTTAAATCTGTGACGAGCAATTGAGACGATTTCGAGAGGCTCTTTATAAGTTTTGGTGTTTGTAAGTAGAGCTACAAGTATTTTAGGCCAAAAATTAATGTGTACATAGTTATGCACATGTTGATTGTTTTGAAGATGCGCATAGTTTTGCAACTAAGTGTACATAGTTGTACACATGTTTTTTATACACATGTTTATTGTTTTTTTCCTTAAATATTTGTAGGAGTGTATATAGTTGTACACCTGTGTAATGTACTGATTTGTGGGCATGCATGTTCTTTTTGTCAGATTTCTTGTAGGTGTGGACATAGTTGCACACCACCAGTATGTTATTTCATGAATATATGGATTGTTTTGTGACTATTTTGTCGATATTATATTGATTTAGATTGGATTACCCATCTAATCATTTCTAAAATTATTTAGATTGAATTTTCTACCTAATTCGAATCTTACATTTATTCTCCAATGACTGTAACAGACTCAATCTTAAATTATGGACTCATAAGCTCAAAATGGTAGAGCACACAAGCCTACCACAAGGTTTGCGGAGGTTGAAACAAGGATTCCAGGAAGAACTACATTTGGGTTGGACCTAACCGTAAAACTATTTTGAAGAGATATGGATATTTTTTCAATGCCATGTTGTAGATAATTGAATGACTAAGCTAACCCAAAAAGAATAAGGTCAATCGGACATCGTATGAGAAAGTTATGACCAAAATGGTGAAATACAAAAAACGTGTCCAGAAATAATTACGGTTGGGTTGGACAAAATCAACCGAATTCTGACAAGAAAATCTTGTCAAAATCATCAGATTTATGGTTGGGTTTACTGGACTCGAACCCAACCGTAAATCTAATGATTTTGACAAGATTTTCTTGTCAGAATTTCGGTTGGGTTGACACAACTGTAACATGGGAAGTTTGGCACATATGTGGGCTTCTAAAACAAAGAAAACACGTTCCTGGAAGGATTCTAAACCCTGGAAAGAGAGGACACTTGAGGGACAAGCATTGAAGGCTATAAAAGAAGACATTCAAGGCTCAAACAAGACATCTTTTAAGTAACCATTCTACCTCTCATACTATAATCCACATTTAAAACCTAGGGTTTACCCCTTTAGGGGGAAACCACCATTATTCTTCCTCTTATTCTTCTTTGTAGTATGAGTAGCTAAACCTTATATTGATTAAATATAAATTCAATGTTCTAGACGTGAAGTTTTATTAGTTATACAAATTTATTTGAAGTTTTAATCATTATCTTTTGTTTTCACTACATCTAGGGTTTATGATTGATTTCTATATTGTTTGGGTGCACAACCAAATTATTATATTGATCATTCTAATGTTAATTTTGAGTTATGAGATAAGTAATCGTCCATCGACTCGTACACAAGTAGAAATCGTGAGACCTTGCAGAGGGATTCTGTGGAGCAATTGCGAGTGAAGACAACACCAGCAAGTGGACCTTGATCTAAGAGTTTAACTACTGGATCAACCTAAATTCACAAAGCTTAAAGCGTTCGATTGGGTTACACCTTGAGTGATATACTATTTGGTGGTTCGGACGAACAGAATCTGGTAGTCAAGAGCCTCTATGTCCAGTGATAAAAGGAGTTTTGGGGATAACACTGATCTAGTTTTTATTGTACAACTAAAGGAGTGAACAGTGCAAGCATGTGTCAATTTTGACCAGGAGTGATCGCGGCCATCAGATGTGATGACCAACGAAATTGGGCCGTCGGATGTCAAGCATCTGATGGTTAGCCAAACGGCCACGGTTCTTATGGTTCACCAAACAACCACGGGTTTTGTAAATTGCAACGATTATATCCGTTACAAATGCATGTGACGAAATATGTGTTGCTGAATATTTTTGTGATGAAAATATCTGTATCAAATTTGACACACTAAAAATAGTCCCCCTACAATTCTTTCGAAAAGGTGTTGCTGAATATATTTGTAGCAAAAATAATTGTCTCAAATTTGATACACTAAAAATAGCCCCCTTACAATTCTTTCGAGGCGCGAAGCGCGTGCACGCCCACTTGTTACAAATAAGTATACTACTTGATTTAACGTTTGGTAACGACAAATGACTCCCTAATCGTCTTTCTTTCTTATTATTTTCTTTATTGTTATTTTTAGTTAATTAATTCACGAACCCCCTTTTTAGTATTTATTCTAGTTTCGCTAATCTAAGTGACATATCAATTACACAGCTCTCTGTGGGAAAGATCCTTACTGCTGCTATATTACTAGTCAATTAGTGAAAAATATATTGAGTAATTTGTTGCACTTACGACACGCACCATTTATTTAGATGAAATGGACGCGGACTATACCAAATCCGCATCCACCCATCTGTTGCTCACCCTTATTAATTTGTCAGAACAAGTTAGATCATTTATCAAATTCACGTAATTCACGTATGAACATCCCAATAATAAGTAATCACATGGATTAGCATCACCCACCCAACCTCAAAACTATAGCTCCTGAAAGCAAAACAGAAACAAAAGTAGGCAGATTTTAAGTATTACCTACAAGAACATATATGAACTTCCCAAAAGATGGACAAGACAATCCATGAAATTCAAACAGTAGAATAGAGTTTTATTTTGATCTTAAAGTGAACATTCAAGTTAGCATCACCCACCCACAGGGCCACAACCTTAAAAGTTAAAACTCTGTAACTAATGAAAGTAAAAAAAAAGAAACGAAAAAAGTCATTTATTAAATGGCAATGGAAACTCCAAAACATTGTTCTTCAAAGACACAATGACAAACTCAACATAGACAAACAAACCCTAAAAACTATGTCAACAAAACTGCTTCTCATAAAAGAATAAAAAACCATAGTTCCACCATAATCAATATCATATCTCATCAAATAATCCAACTGAAACAAACTCTTCACATCTGGAACATATCAAACCCTGGCCAAACATCAACACTTCTAAAACGAGACCTGCTACAAGATTTAACCAAATCCTTAATGTAACGAACAACTAAGATAGAGCGAGTATGAACTCATCTTCACATTCTTCAACTTCAGGTGAAAGAAAATCAGCAACGTGATCCACCTGATGACGATTGATAACAAATTGTTCCTTTTGGTTTGGGACAATAATAAGACTTTGATATGCTAATATTTCAATCTTTACCTTCACCAATATACAAACCAAAATTAGAATCCCAACTACAGTACGAAGTATAAAGCACAATTATTTAACCTTGTTAAATTTATAATATAGTTAAGGAAAACTTACTTAAAGTGATATTGGGAAGTATATGGTTTATGTTTCAACAAGTATCAATGTCAAACCTCTAATGTAGAGCAACACAAATGTCAAGACCACACATCTTGACCAAACCGAACGCAAATTACCTGATATAATTGTATTCCTCTAAAACGATTTAACTTTGCTTTGTACCTAAAACTGATGAAATCAAATCCGTCACATACATGATGACACCAAATCACCTTTATTTTGAAAAAAAATATGCTGACCAGAACACAAAAATTTTCTCTTCAAATTTTTATATCCAACCAAAGCTCTGATACTAATTGTTGGGGTTCAGAGCTACCTACATGCTAATATTGCGGAAACAAACTAGCCAACAAAAAATCCTAGATTTCTAGGATTCCTCCATGAACCTCTTTACTACGATCTAGGATGTGAAAAGAAAACAGGGAACCACACAGATACAAGTCATAAACAAAAGCAATAAATAAAGTAATCACAAATTTAACGTGGTTCAACAATATACACAATGTGTATATATTGTCTACATCCACCAAATGGCTACGACCTCTTTCTTTATTATGGAACCACCAACGGGGAATTTACACATATGATTGACTAGTTAATCTATCGACCTACCATAATGTGACCCAACACAAATAAACTCTCACAAACGCTTCATAACTCTAAAGTAATGTCTTCACCCAAACTAGATAATGTTTACCATATTTTCTCTCACAACGAGATGATCTTCTATGCACATTCTAACATAAATTATTCATGGACACATTTTGCTCAACACCAATAACATACTCCAACACCACCAAGATGATCTTCTCCTCACAAACGATGTCTTACCAATATCTCCATACAAATACTCTATAGCAACATATCTTTCAACATTGATGAACACTCCATAAGCACCATAATGGTCTCCCACATACCAACTCAAGAGGTGGGATAAATTTCTCACGCTGAAAACTTCATAAATAAACTTATAGCCTATACATCCTTATATATGAGTCACAAACTTGATTCCCAAGTATTAGTTTCCTAAGAAAAAGAAACCCATGAAAACTAGAAAACTAATAAACTTATATCGCTACAGAATTTAGAGAAGAATAAATTGGTTTGGTCGACAAAATTGTGAATAATGATGGTATTTGTAGTTGTGGTAAATAAAGTATCGTTCGCTCGGACCTGTGAAGATTGATTTTAGATTTAACAAATTAATTTTAAACTAAAAATATACATAAAATATAAAAATAATATTCACAAATACTGAGGTTATGGATTTAACTATTAACCACTTTTAATTGGTTCCAAAAATAATAATTCTACACAATTCTAACTCAAATAAGTGACTCTAATTTTTTTTTCCAAAGGTAGATTTTTAAAATATCAATTGTAAATCACAAACATGGCTCATCAAAAGCTCTAGGTCCCAGCATAAACCATCAAATAAAATCACAATCAATTAAAAAAAATCGTATTTTCAATTAAAAATAAATACAAAAGTCATAAAAGAATTATTAAAATTTACCAATTAATCATGGAAAAATGGCTTCCTCCTTGCCTCAGTGATGGGGTTTAGCTCATTTTACTGAAAACACCCTCAAAAGATTGGTACATAGCTCAAAAAGAGCTTGAAAGATGAAAGAAGCTAAAAGTAATGTAACGGGAAATCTGCAACGTTTTATGGACGTTACAGAGTAACTGTTATAATTGAGCTTGAATATAAACGTTGCACATGCTAAGATATCCGTTGCAGATCTGTTGAAGAAACCGTTGCAGCTGAAGATAAATGTTGCAAAGACGAAGATATTCGTTTCAAATGGATGCAGAAACCGTGGTTGAGAGGTTGAAGAAACCGTTGTCGTAGCCTCTGTTCTTCGTGTTCTTCAGCAGCAACAACAACTGATTTTTTATATATCTTTTCTCGTGCATCTGGCCTCTGTCAGCCCCCCGTAAACTCTCCTCCAAACTCCCTATTTATACAATAACAACCAATAACTCTCGTATCTTCCAAAATCTTCATAAATACCTCACAAGATATTTTTTCTTCATGAGAAATATATCGGGAATAATTTCTTTCCCTCGGACTTGATTTTCTAGCATCATTAAAGTCAAATCGAATACCCAGACTCTCTCAAGGATATAATGATCAATACAAAAGAAATTCTCTTTATCTCCACGTATCTTCCAAATCATGGCCGAGAATATAATCTTCCCTGATTTCCTTTCACAAGCTTTTCTTGGTTGTTTTGATGTATTTAAAACGTATACAACTCTGATATTAAAGGGAAGGGAATATCTTGTCTTAAACTCTCCGAAATCTTCTATGTATCTTCCAAATTTATCGATTAAAATCTTCACAGGCGAGAGAATAGTTTTTCCCGCCAAGTGCTCTATTTGAAATGGAAGAGGTGGTGACTTCTCCAAGGCATGGGTGCCTTTAGTAATTATTCGGGTGCCTTTAACACTTTTTCGAGCCCATTTCTCCAACAATGTTTATTTCCTAAAAATACCTACAAACATTGCAGTACGTACCGGCCGGTACGACCGGAATTTTGGCCGGTTTGGCCGGTACCGGCCGGTGAGCGGTACGAAACTTAATTTACCGCCGAAACGATATTTTACTGAGAAAACTGGCCGGTACGGTTAAAAATCGGTATTACCCGATATTATCTGGTTATACCTGGTACATATTATTGGCCGTCAGATGAAAAAACAAATCTGATCCTACGGCTGATAATTGCGTGAATGGGTGAGAAAACAAATCTGATCCTCTCTCTGCATCTTCTTCTTCGTTTCTGTCTGGGACCTGGGTTCATCTCTGCATCTTCTTCTTCGTTCAGCGCTTCCATCTCCATCCTTCTTCAGCGCCTCCATCCATCTCTTCCCCCATCTCTTAAGGTATGTATTAAACTCAAACCTAGATAACTATAGTTCAAGTAATCTTGTTTGATTTTTATTGTGAAACTGATTCTCATATTCATTCTAGCTTTCTTTCGTATGATTTGATTAGGGTAATTTCAAATTAGGTTTCTAGTTCATTGTTAGAGATTGAATACTCATTTATCCATATTGAAATCAGATCTTGAAGTGGTTTGGGAAACTCAAGTTAGGGTTACTTTTTCAAATTGGGCACTTTTTATGAATTAAGGCTTTTAATTTTGATTTCAATCAAAATGATGTTACTGATTTTGTTAAGACATTGAGTATCTATTCCCGTAATATTAGTGTCAGCACTGGGACTTAAATGTGGGATTCATAGAGAACTTTGAAAATGATTTACTTTTTCCTCTGTATTTGTTTCTGTTAACCATTTTATAACAATATTCATTTCAATTGGATATTTCATACTTGTATTCTTCGTTGTAGTGATTTATTTTTAATTTGACTATCTCTCAATAGCAAGACAAAGAATGAATTGTTTTTTAAATGTGTCCATTAAGTTTGAGTTGATTGTCAACAATAAAAAACTCAGTTGTCATTTAAACTGTGTTCCAAATATATAATGGCCATACTTGTCTATCATTATATCGCGACGCAAACTGTGTTTATTTGAGTAAATTCTAGTGTTGTTATTAAAAGTAGCCTTGATTTTAAATGCGAAAACACTTGGTTTGAGTTCCAACAGTCCTATGAGTTCTTATTAAGTCTTTTCTACTTTGTTACAACTATTTACTTTTTAATCTTACTATTGTCTTAACTCTAGTTCTAAATTCCATATGAACTTATTCAGTTAGAAGGAATCGCTAATCTAACTTAATGCTACAACCTACAGTCTGCACATTGCATATTAGGAAACAAGCATGTCACGTTAGAAATTAGGTACTAGGGAGAAGGGGCTTCGTTATTTTAGAGTGAATGATATGATAGGGGAGAGATACTTGATCCTACATTTATGGCAGAGTTTCTAAGCATGTGTAACTGTTTTGTGGTTGTGATATCTATGTGTAGATTGGAGTTCACTATGGTGCTTTCATATAGCTTCATGTGATGCCTTTCTATCCAAATTAGTTACTTATATGTAATGGGCATGGATAAAAAAACAAATTCTGGAGATAAGAGTACAAGGTCAAACTATGCATTACAAGTGGACCTTCAATGTCTAGTATATGTATGTTCAGGGTAGGAAATAGGTCTCTCTCTTTAACAAGTGTTTCAAGTATATTGGTTTAAAATAATGTTACAAGTATCATGACTGGTACTGGTTAAATGGGTTAGCTGAATTTGTCTCGTCTTAAATTACAAATGAAGTATATAGTGAACCATAGAAATTATCCCAATGGACAATTCCCAGTGTATCCAACACCCGTACGATATTTATGTAATAGATAAATATCTCGTCGGATTATTCATCTATTGATGTTGAACCCAATCTTTCTTTGTTACTTGAGTAACTAGTATTTGTTAGTATCTAATTTCATTTGTATTTCTTCTGACTCTTTCTAAAGAATTTCCAGGTGTTTATTCTTTTAAAGTCTTGCTTGTCAACTTTAGCCTCCTCGCCTTCGTCTGTCTGAAGTATTTTTTTAATTTCTTTTTTTCTCACTATTATCTCACTCTGTTTCCTCAATTTTATATTCGATGTTTAGTATAAACACAACGTAACTTATAACATTAGAGTTCTTATTGGTATATGTGGTGTTGTTCTTGTTGTTTTATGTAGTTATGGTAATTAGTTTTTGTTTCTATCACAGTTTATAATGGTTTTGAATGAATAAGAGAAGAAGAATTGCCCAATTTTAGGGTCAATTGGTTTTGAAAAATTAACCAAGGAAAGTGCTGAGACTCTTACTATTTGCTTGTTCAACAAAAAGGGGATTAGGAGGCGGTAGTTTTCAATCTTTTGAATGTTTTCGGAACAAAGGCATCTTGAACTATTGGTTTTGCAAGTAAAGGATATTGTGTTTCAGTCCTTTTTAAGTAAAGATCCCATCTTTCATTTATTATTAACATTGTTTATGTTTGACAGTATTAACATTGTTGCTTATACGTAGTCATTTATACACTTTTGATTTTTTTTTTAATATCCGCTAAGTGGTTAAAGTCGATCCCATCTTTCATTTATTATATTAACTTGAAATATATTTATAGTTATAAAATGTGAGCTAGTATTTTTTTTATAAAATTATAGGTATAAAATATATGTACCGATATTTCGCCGGTATGTAAACCGAAATTTCCCGGGTATACCGGCGTACCAGTATATCGCTCTCGACCGGTACGAACCGAAATCCGGTATGGTACATCCTTGCCTACAAATATATAAAATAATGCAATTAGTACAAATTGAGCACTAACAAAACAAATAATTGAGAACAATTTAGACACAAAAATGTGTTTATCAAATACCCCCAAACTTATTATTTGCTAGTCCTCGAGCAAATCTAATCTAGAAAACCCTAACTCAACGTCGCAGGCATCGCGATTGTACTTAGCGTGTGCCACAAGCCTTTAAACCCCAAGGTATCCCTAGTGGACGGGTTTTTTCTCGTGAGGGTTTACAAGAGATATACCCACAAAACCTTTACTTCAAATTCTAGCTACCTGTGAACGATTGAGGGTAGATATTAAACAAGCTATTTAGTTGGCATACTAAATTCTTCGGCTATGGGAATCATTACCCTATATGAGTCTAATTGTTGTACACGAGTTTGCACTCAGCATACTAAAATTCATACAAGAATTCAAAACTCTACTTAGATAGTCGTTCAACCACGATATTCAGAATCTATCAAAATACAATCACATGAAAAGATTTAGAAGATGGATGTGGACAAAATGAAGTTCGCGCATGTTGACTAAGGTGAACGGTGTTTCCCATATCTGTCTGAAGGTCAATGCCAGGATGAATCCTAATGGATTGAGATACGCTCTCACTAGTCTTTCTCCTTATACTAATATCGACTCAGCTGGTATATACAAGGGTTCATCGGTCGATTTATTGAAAATAAAACAATTATCTTTATATTATAAAATGTACTGACAACATGATTGGATCAAATGAATCCAAGCGCATGCTCCTTATCAGCATCTTACATGATAGTTCTCATGGATCCTGTGTTCCACGCTTGCTTAGGCGACGGAGACAGGGAAAACACACACATATTGTTATCAAAGTGTCAATACTCGGAAAAAAAATTATCTGAATAATGGTATAAAATACAATAATGGGGATTGATTTCAAACACTCTACTTCATCCTGACGGTGATAACAATTCGATATTGGTGCCCCACCAAATCACTTAGAGAAACACAAAAAATTGTAAAAATAAAAACAAAAGGTGATACGGTCGAGATAGATTCCGAGATATGTTATTTTTAATATCTGAGCTAGGCATCCTTTTATGAATAGATCATTTAGACGGGCACACCGATTCCTATAGAAAAATAGCTAAGTTTCCATCTACCTAGAATGGTTAGGGTCATCCTGAACTGTTCACAAGTTTCTAGACTTTGGAGTTTCATATTTTAACTTAAAAGTTTCTCCCTTACCCTCAAACTTAAATCTAACATTGTCCTCAATGTTCTAAAGATGAATGATTAAATATATGAACAAGGAGAAACTGTTACCAATCGTAGGAAATGAGTTAAGGAAAGATATTACCTTATCGCATGAGCATGGGTTACATCCCAAGAAGTGCTAAGTTTAAAGTCTTCATCCAGACTAAGAAAGAATTATTCACCTCATAAAATCATATAGCAATAGTCGGAACAACTGTGGGTCATCTGAATAAAATAATATTATCCGAAATAGAAAGAAATTACAGCAGGACCAGAAAGTGAACAAACCGAGCATACCCTTATCTAGTTTTCTGTTTAAGACAACTATATCTAGTTGTGGTTCAGGTTCAGGCTCTATAAAAGGGTCTAGATAAAATATTTTCATATGATGGATTTCCTCATTGGCAGGATCAGGAGAGTCAGGTTGTAGAGTCTGGAAGAAATCAACTAATAAATTTAAGGCACATAATAAAAACCTGGATAATTGTGGATCCTCAAAGTCAATCATATTTGACCCACATAGTTGACTACTATGAAAATGGTGGTCATTCTTAAACAAATGTGTCGATTCTAATCTCCTAAAGTAGTTAGGCTTAGTCTCAAAACTTAATAACTGACACATTTGAAATTCAAACGTTCCCACATATAAAGAAAACATTTTGTTGGGAAAACAAAGTCAATATTGGTATTATTTCCTAGGTAAACCACATCGACCATAGGATGGGTTTCTAACAACTGAACTTGTTTCTGGATATCAACAGGCTCACAGAATCTAGTTTGAAGATGATCTTGAAAAATTGTAGAGGTGCAAATGTCAATCCCCAAGTGAGGGACTTTAAGAAGGGATACCTGAAAATTACAAGAATCATCAGTACCCCCAAACGTAGGGTGGACATTACTCTCATATGGACTAAAAACTGTTGGTTTGATTCTAGGATCCTTAAGGTCAGAACTACACTCAGCTTCCTCTATAGAAGGAAATAAGGTAGACTTATAAACTGGTAGAAGTTCAAACTTAGATTTTCATATATTATAAGTGTCAATCAAAGGTGCAGAATCTAACAAAGTATTCACCTCATTAATAACACTATCATCGTCAACATGAAACCCAAAGTGGGCTAGGCATTTCTCTAATGGATCTTCTAACAAAGTGTTTGGCAAAGATTTCTGAACTGAAGTACTAGTTACTTCTTCTAAATCATAGATCTCACAAGAAGGTTGTCTATTCATACTAAATAGATTCAGTTCAATAGTCATGTTACCAAAAGAAAAATTAATTACTCCATTTCCATAATTGATGACGACATTATATGTAGCTAAAAAGGGCCGACCTAAGATCACTAGTATTTAAGCCTCTGGGACCTGAAAAGGTTGGGTGTCCACGAAAAAAAATCCAATGGGGAATCTATTCTATCAACCTGAATCAAATCATCCTCTATCACATTAAAATTCTCTATGAGTCTATCATCTTCGTCAGAGACTATTGTCTTCGAATCGTTAGACTCTAAATCACTAGTCTCAGGACAAACTCGTTCCTCTAAACCATTATCGGCTTCAAAACAAAAAAATTATACACCGTCTAAAACAATGTTATTTCTAGTCAAATCCTCTTCCTTTTGAATAGGTAAATAATCATTAAAATTATTTGGATTTGAACAAGAAATAACACTATCATCATGAAGCACAATTGGAGTGACAATTTCTTGATCACTCAACCTGTATATTTCAAGTTCTTCATCAATATTATCCTCATCATCATAATAATATGAAGATGTTTGAACCTCGTCCGAATAAGTAGTGTTACCAATTCTATCCTCGTCCTCTTGACTAGGTGAATAATTATCAAGTGTAGCACTATATTGGAAATTAAGATCATTTTGAGCAATATTATTCTTTGCAGAACTTCCATTCACACTTAATACGAACCTAATTGTATTCTCAGTCAACTGCTTTAGGGATTCGTCTAGAGAAGGAGTTGGACTACTATTTGTTCCCCCCATCTTAACATGAACCTTCTTGTATCCTCAGTCAACTCCTTGATGGAATTATGTAGAGAAATAAATGGATCATAAGGAGTACTAGATCGTAACTGCTCGTGTGATTCTTAAGGAGAAAGAGTTGGACTACTAATTGTTCCTCTCACACTTAATTCAAACCTATGTTCATCTCAGATAACTTCTTGAGTGATTCTTCTAGAGGCGTAATAGGTTCATGATGAGTACTAGATTGCAACTGCATCACTGATTCTTCTAGAGGCATAATAGGTTCATTATAAGGATTACTAGGTCGCATCTTCTTTAGGGCATCCCTCCAAGACAAAGAACTCAAATTTTGCTCTTTTTCATGTTCATAACACGAGTATGTATATGAATAGTAATTGGGATCACCTAAGTAGGTGCAAATCCCGGAACAGAATAGTAGGTGATATATTTTCAGATGGAAGCACTTTCTCGGATTCGATCTTGGCTCAGCGTAGGACTGCCTTGACTCGGAGATGCACCTAATGGTGGTGGCCTCAAGCCGCTCGCTATGCTTCTGGTTTCCTATCACCTGACCTAGTATGAGCAATAACCTCCAAAAGGTTGGTGGTGGTCCCGACTACTATCCACACCATGTTGATAGTACGGATAATGTCTATTTTGAAGTTCAGTCGGATATTCATTGTATTGGTCCTCATAATACTAGTTCGACATTTTCTAACACAAACTTCCTAATATATTTACAAAAATAAACTCTAAAAATAAATCCTACCGGAAGGGGTTCTAAAAAAACACAAACAAGGTCGACTCAACCAAATCAAACCTACTAAATCTAGCAAACAAAAAACATGATGGCTCCACTTAGATTGTTTCTAGACCAGCTTCTATTCTTCCAAAAGGCAATTAGTTACAGTTTTAACAAATCTCTTAGAACGATTCGAATTAGATTAAGTCGCATAGAAACAGGATAAGCTCTAAGGAGCTTTGATAACTCTGCCTCTTTGGAAACGTTTCCTTGGGTTACAAGACGGATCGAATCTACTTAAAATAATCTTCTTGAACTTTGAGTTAAGCTAACAAAATAACCAATAGAGTCCTTTTGAATGACTTTCCAATAAGCTCGTTACCCTATAAGTCTCTTTCTAGTAAAATTTTAGGCTTAGGTTCGCGTAGGTAACGTGTTCCTAAGTCGGGCAAGAAGGAAACGTTGATGAAATCCGAGTCCTTATCTTATATGGAAAGTCCTTGCCCTTTACTAGAAAACTAAATCCGTATTCAAGTCCTCAACATATATGCATTACGAAGGAATACAGAAAACCCACTGACAGGGGATTCATGGGTGATTAGATTCTTACCTCTCGTTCCAGACGGGCGATGAACCATTGGAGTCGACTCAGGCCACCGACTTCCATGTCACTGTACGAACCCGAGGGGACGAGACAATATCATAATTGTCATCCTTCCCTATTGCAGTTTATATTTAAATTACCTTTCTGTAGGGTTTAAAAATAATAATAAAGTCCAAAAGTCCAAAGTCCAAAGTCCAAAAATAAGAAAAAACATAAAAATACCTAAAATAATTACAAAAAAATAATAAAAATTTCCTAATACAATTTTCTAAAAAGAAAAATAAAAATCCTAAAAAAATTAACTAAAAAAAATTAAAAAAATCTTGTTTTCTTTTTCCGTTATTTTTGATTTGTCTCTGGATCCAATTTCTTTTTGATCCAAAACCTGTAATACAAAGAAAAATACCCAAAAACGTAAAATAAAATAAATAAAAATAAAAATCTAACTAAACTAACTAACCTAAACACAAATCTAAAAACAAGTCCGCGTCGGCGGCGCCAAAAATTTTATGTGATTTGTAGTTGTGGTAAATAAAGTATCGCTTGCTCAGATTTGTGAAAATTGATTTTAGATTTAATAAATTAATTTTAAACTAAAAATATACACAAAATATGAAGATAATATTCACAAATACTGAGTTTATGGATTTCACCATTAACCACTTTTAATTGGTTCCAAAAATAATAATTCTACACAATTCTAACTCAAATAAGTGACTCTAATTTTTTTTTCCAAAGGTAGATTTTTAAAATATCAATTGTAAATCACAAGCATGGCTCATCAAAAGCTCTAGTTCCCAGCATAAACCATCAAATAAAATCACAATCAATTAAGAAAAATCGTAATTTCAATTAAAAATAAATACAAAAGTCATAAAAGAATTATTAAAATTACAAATTAATCATGGAAAAATGGCTTCCTCCTTGCCTCAGTGATGGGGTTTAACTCATCTTACTCAAAACACCCTCAAAAGATTGGTACATAGCTCAAAAAGTGCTTGAAAGATGAAAAGAAGCTAAAAGTAATGTAACATGAAATCTGCAATGTTTATGGACGTTACAGAGTAACTGTTACAATAGAGCTTGAATATAAACGTTACAGATGCTAAGATATCCGTTGTAGATGTGTTGAAGAAACCGTTCCATATGAAGATAAATGTTGCAAAGACGAAGATATCCGTTGCAAATGGATGAAGAAAACGTGGCTGAGAGGTTGAAGAAACCGTTGTCGTAATCTCTGTTCTTCGTATTCTTCAGCAGCAACAACAACAAATTTTTTCTGGATCTTTTCTCGTGCATCTGGCCTCTTCCAGCCCCCGTAAAATCTCCTCCAAACTCCCTATTTATACAATAACAACCAAGAACTCTCGTATCTTCCAAAATCTTCATAAATACCTCACAAGATATTTTTTCTTCATGAGAAATATATCGGGAATAATTTCTTTCCCTCAGACTTGATTTTCTAGCATCATGAAAGTCAAAATCGAACATCCCAGACTCTCTCAAGGATATAATGATCATTACAGAAGAATTTCTCTTTATCTCCACGTATCTTCCAAATCATGGCCGAGAATATAATCTTCCCTGATTTCCTTTCACGAGCTTTTCTTGGTTGTTTTTATGTATTTAAAACGTATACAACTCTGATATTCAAGGGAAGATAATATCTTGTCTTGAGCTCTCCAAAATGTTTTCTGTATCTTCCAAATTTATCGATTAAAATCTTCACAGGCGAGAGAATAGTTTTTCCCGCCAAGTGATCCATTTGAAATAGAAGAGGTGGTGCTTTATCCGAGGCATGGGTGCCTTTATCAATTCTTCAAGGGTGCCTTTAGTAATTTTTCGAGTGTCTTTGACACTTTTTCGAGCCAATTTTTCCAACAATGTTTATTTCCCAAAAATACCTACAAATACATAAAATAATGCAATTAGTACAAATTGAGCACTAACAAAACAAATAATTGAGAACAATTTAGACACAAAAATGTGTCTATCAAATACTTATGAGATTCATTTATATAGTTGCAGGCTTACAAAAGATAACCTTCCCTAACTGTTAGATCTGATAAATCCTAAACTAGATAACTATTTGATTGATTATATCATTATCACAATATTGAACTAAATTTTAGAATGGAATACATACAAGATTAGAGTGTTATGTTATTTACCTGGGATGTGTATCTTCATAAGTGCAGCTGGTAGGATATGTTGAATATATCAAGAGTATAACTTTCATGAATGAGATATATGATATACTTCGTTAACCCCCCTCCCCCTTTCAAGGTGGAGTCGGAGTAGAGACATCTTGATAACCCAACTTGCTTGTTAAATGTTGTAATTGTTCTGCACCCAAAGGCTTGGTAAAAAGGTCGGCAAGATGATTTGATGATGTGACATGGGAAGGATAGATAAAACTAGATTGAATTTTTTCGCGAATAAAATGGTAGTCAATCTCTATATGCTTTGCCCGTTCATGAAAGATTGGATTTTCAGCAATGTGTATGGATGCTTGATTATCAAAGTATACAGATATAGGTGTAGGAGGCAAGACACGAAGATCCTTGAACAAATAATGTAACCATTGCAGCTCAGCTGTAAGATTGGCAAGAGCTCGGTATTCTTCCTCCGCCGAAGAATGTAAAAAAGTTAGTGGCTTTTTAGACATCCATGAAAGTGGACTATCACCTAACATAGTAAAATAACCTGTAGTAGTAGAACGTTTTGTGATAGGGCAACCGGCCCAATCTGAATTGGCGAAACAGCTCAATTTAATTGAACTAAAAGAGGAAAGAAGAATTCCATGACCGATAGTTCCTTTTAGATAACGCAAAATGCGTGTGGCAGCATCCATATGTGAAGTACGCGGAGACGACATAAATTGACTAATATATGTGACAGAATATGTGATATCCAGTCGCGTAACTATTAGATATAAGAGGCGACCAATGAGGCGTCGAAATATTTTTGGATAATCAAGTGGGGCACCATCCATAGGAAGTAGTTTAAGATGATGTTCCATTGGAAAGACCTAAATACGAGCATCAGAAAGATTATAGTCCCGCAAAATATCACAAACATATTTTCGTTTGCGTAGGAAAGTGCCTTTTGTGGATCTGGAAACTTCAAAACCTAAAAAATATTTGAGTCTTCCAAGATATTTAATATAAAATAGAGAAGCAATTTTTTTTTTGAAAGAAGATATCGTGGAGTCACGGTTGCCTGTGATAATTATGTCATCGACATAAACAAGAACGTAAAGTGAAACAGGTCCCTTATGATAAATAAAAGGTGAATAGTCTGCAATGGGTTGTACCTAGTTCATTGAGTAATGCACCGGAAAACTTGGCAAACCATTGACGAGAAACCTGACGAAGACCGTAATTGAATTATGGAGACGACAAACACGGATATCACCTTTATTAGAAAAGCCTAGGGGTAATTGTATATAAAGTTCTTCCAACAAGTCACCTTGAAGGAATGCTTTATTGACATCCATTTGAGAAAGTAACCATCCTTTGATGGAAGCAATAGCTAAGATAACGCGAACAATTACCAATTTCGTAAAAGGAGCAAATGTGTCATGAAAATCAACCCCCTCCCATTGTGTATATCCTTTAGCTACCAGACGAGCTTTGTAGCGGTCTATAGAACCATCAACTTTGTATTTAATTTTATAAACTCATTTACAACCGACAACAGTTTTATCGGGGGGAAAGAATTGTTTTAGACCAAGTATGATTTTGTTCTAAAGCTTGATATTCCCTTTGCATTGCAGTACACCAATGAGGTGACTGTATGGCCTTTTTGAAAGAGGTAGGCTCCTTAGTGGTGATAACTCTAGCTAAAAAATCCTGATGAGAGTTAGAATTTTTCGAAGGATACAAAATCAGTTAAAGAAGGGGTTGGACACGGACCCCAAATATCGCAATGAATCAACTCAAAATGATAAGAACTAAAAGATGTAGGCTCCTTAATAGTGATAACACTAGCTAAAGAAGCCTGATGAGAGTTAGAAATTTTTTCGAAGGATATAGAATCAATTAAAGAAGGGGTTGAAAATGAACCCCAAATATCACAATGAATCAACTCAAAAGGATAAAAATTAAAAGAATTACTTTCATTAAATTTTAAACACGATTGTATTTCCCGAGGGCATACATCACAACTGTTCTTGAAAGTAGAAACGATGCATGGAGATCTATTAACTAAAAATGCAACCTAGCCAAACTTGGATGTCCTAATCTACTTTGCCAAATATCAATTGTCTTATTGTCAACGACTGATAAAATAGTGGAGCAGCGTAGCCAATATAAACCTCCAAATAAATCACCCTGACCAATCACCTTGGTCGTTACTGGATCCTGAAATGAACATGAATCATATGAGAATCGAACCACACAAGCGGACAATTTAGTTAACTGACTTACTGATAGTAGATTGAGTTTGAAAGTAGGAATATAGTAAACATTAATTAGCTTTAGAGTATGAGAGAAATCAACTACTCCAATGAATTTAACTTTAGAAAATCTCCCATCACATCCCAATGGTGTTGTAGTATAACAAAAAAAGAAAGAAGATAAAGAACAACAAATATGGTGTGTTGCCCCACTGTTAACGTACCATGAAAGAGTAGACGAATTAATAGAATTAGAAGAAAGGCAAATACTTGTAAAATCAGCTGGTGGAGTCGCACGACCTACCCTGTTTTGCAAGAGTGCAAGAATACCATTATACTGGTCCACAATGGAAGTTATTGCTTGAGGAGTAGTTGATTGTGCTGGTACTGGAAAGGATGGTGGCGTCGTAGCTATGGTAGCTACAACAGTGGGACGTCCAGTCCTCTTAAGAGGATATCCAATGACTTTTAAGTAGCGAGCCTTGGAGTGTCCACTCATATGACAATGATCACAATAGTACTTGGATCTCTTATGGTCATCCTCGACAGCAGATGAAGAGGAAGTTTGGAATCGACCAAATTTAAGAGTTGCTGCCTCTATCGATGGAATAGAAGCCACCTGCATATTTTGTTGGACTTCCTCTTGGCAAACCAAGTGGTGTATAGTTTTAACAGATGGGAAATCATCCCTCTGAAGAATATTACTAAGCAATCCAGAAAAATGATCATGTAGTCCTTGCAAAAACTCCATGGCACGATCCTGATTCATATATTCAAGAGTTGTCTTACCTGATGGGAAGATGCAATGAGGGATTGGACGCATAGATTCAATTTCATCCCAAAGAGAACGCATAAGCGTGTGGTAATGAGTGACAGTGAGGTTTTCTTGTCGCAAGTTTGAGATTCTTTGTTTCAGCTAGTACAATTTCGGTGCGCGTGTTTGAGCAAAACGTTCCTTGAAATACAACCATATGTCACGTGAAGAAGATAGAAAAAGAATTCTTGCTTTGATATCAGGGATAACGGAGTGGTGAGTCGAACTCGAGACCAAAGTATCAGCACACTTCTAAAGCATGTATTTGGTTTTGTCAGCAACATCTGGAACTTCAATGGAACCATAGATAAAACCCAACTTATCCCTAGCACTTAGAGCTTTGGTGATGCTGCAAACCCATGTGTCGTAGTTATCGTCTGCTATAAGAGGTTCACAAAAAACAACATTAGGTTTAAGATGGATGAACAACAAAACGAGTATCTTTTGGAGAAGACATAAGGGTGTCAGATGAAATCAGCTCGCTGGTGTTGGTCATGGTGATGAATCTGATGATTAAGAGAGAGAGAAAAATCAGGAATTAAAGTTTTGTTTTGGTTTAGCAATAAAGAAAAAAAGGACTAATTTAGGATCGAACCCTAAGACTTAGAACGAAGATACCATAATAAACTTATAACTACAGAATTTAGAGAAGAATAGATTGGTTTGGTCGACACAATTGTGAAGACTTAGGAGATTCATTTATATAGTTGCATGCTTGCAAAAGATAATCTTCCCTAACTGTTAGATCCGATAAATCCTAAGCTAGATAACTATTTAACTGATTACATTATTATCACAATACTGAACTAGATTACATAATGTTAGAGAAAATTGGCTTAAGCTATTAATGTTTTGTTATTGGTCTTGTAGAAAATGGGCTTAGGACCAAGGGGTCACTAAGGAAAACTAGCACATTTTTACTTTTGTGAATGAACCTTTATTCCCACATTGGAGAAACTAAAGATGTTACCTCTCCATATTACTTAGAAATTTGCATCTAAGGGAGACCCCTTAGGGGTTTAGACTCTTTTGTGTATGGAAGAGGACTAAGGCTATGGGCTAGTTGATGCAACCATACATTTCACACACGCGCGGTGTTTTGCACCGAAGCATGCACGACGCTGCCGCCGTTCGGCAGGACGGCCGGGTCGGGTGCGGGTGCGGGCTCAGGTTCGGGTTCAGATGTGGGTGTGGGTCAACCAAAACTTATCTTTTTGGACAAAATATTTTAAAATATTTCCTTAAAGAATATAAAACTAAATAAAAAATTTGTTTTAATATGGGGGGGCGTCTGACCTGACGAGTATAAATCTTGTCATAATGGAAAATAATTTTTGCCCATTTTAATACCAGTCAAAATAAAATTTCGCAAATAATTTTTTTGATTAATTATAAAATTAATTTTCATTGATTACTGGCTGATTTCTCTCTTATTCTTGCCTATAAAAACAACCATAATTTTTCATTTGAACTTACACCAGAAGCAGCTATTATCTTGCCTTCTTTTCCCCTCTTCCTGCTTTGTTTTGCGCACTGCTTGTTTATTTCCCTTCCATTACTATCTTGTTGTTAAGTTCATTTGAGGGTGATTTGTATTATGCTTATACAAATCATAACAGGCAGTTCTATCCTGGACACATCTCCGCTGTGGAGGTATATCATCTCTCATTCTTGAGGAGGACCCGTGGACTATTGTGTTAAGGACAATTTGCTGAGCAGGTGGCTCTGTCCATTGTGTGTATATCAATTCAGAGATTTTATTAACCTTAACATCTTCTTCTGTTTAGTATTTTTATTGTTGCAGATCCAACAATCTTAACACATACTTCTTCTGTAACAATGGGTAAAAATGATGTTGAGAGACCAGAAAAATTCAGTGGCAAAGATTTCAAAAGATGGCAATCAAAGATATTGTTCTTTCTGAGTTTTCATATGTTAGATGAATTAGTTCTGAAATCTTTTGATGAGGGTTTGAATGATGCTGGAAATGAAAGGGAGTTGAAAAGTTGGGTTAGACAGAATTATATGGCAAAAAATCATATTCTGAATTGTTTAGAAAATGCACTGTATGATTTTTATAATGCAAAAGATAACTTTTCTGTTTTTGATTTATGGGCTGCTTTAGAGGCAAAATACCAAGCTGAAACTGTTGGAAGTAAAAAAATTCTGGGTAGCTAGGTTCCTGGAGTACAAAATGTCAAATGATAAATTTGTGGTTGATCAATTCCTTGAACTTCAACGTATTATCAATGAAATTCTTGCTGAAGGTATGGTGATAGATGAAACTTTTCAAGTGTCTGCTGTGATTGAGAAATTACCGTGGTCTGAATACAAACGTAGATTGAGACATGAAACTGGTGAAGTCAGTATGGTTGATTTGGGTAAGAAGATTCAAGTGAAAGAATTACTTTGCTCCAAAGACAAGAACGTCGCTTCTGCAAGGGACATGTCCAACAAGGCTCATATAATTGAACACAAGTCTTTCAATACTGAAAAAGGCGACAAGAACAAACGCATCCCTAAGCCTGGTCATCACAAGAAAGGTATATTTCAGAAACCCAAATCTGGCATTGGTAAAATTAAAGGTGTCTGTTATATTTGTGGAACTCCTGGCCATATGGAAATGCACTGTAGAAAACGTAAGGACTTTAATAATAAGAAAAACAATGATAATTTGGTTGAAAATAACAAAACCGAGTTTTCTTGTACGGTGTCTGAAGTTAATTTGGTAACCAATGTGAGAGACTAGTGGGTAGACTCTGGTGCTACCAAGCATGTCTGTGGAAACAGATATATGTTCACCTCTTATCAGAAGGTAGGGGAAGGGGAGAAACTCTATATGGGTAACTCATCTGCAGCACAGGTTGCAGGAAAAGGAAAAGTTGGGCTAAAGCTCACTTCTGGAAAGACTCTCACATTGAATGAAGTTCTTCATGTTCCAGAAATCTGCAAAAATCTTGTATCTTGTGGTGTTTTAGATGATAAGGGTTTTAAACTTGTTTTTGAATCTGGGAAGGATGTTGTCACTAATGTAAGGATTATGTAGGTAAGGGTTATAAGACTGGGGGTCTCTACAAACTTAATGTAACCTCTGATGAAATGAATAAAATTGATTCTTCTGCTTATGTTTGTGTGTCATTGAATGTTTGGCATGGTAGACTTGGACATGTAAACTACAAGTCAATGCATAAACTGGCTAGCATAGGCTACATACCCAAATTTAGTTTGGATAATGAACATAAATGTGAAGTATGTGTAGAATCAAAATATGCTAAAAAAACCTTTTAAAAAAGATATTCAAAGAAATTCTAAACCCATAGAATTAATTCATTCAGACCTAGTTGACATGAAATCAGTTCATACTAGAGGTGGTAAGAAATGGTTTGTCACTTTTATAGATAATTGTACGAGGTACTGCCACATATATTTACTTAAAGGTAGGGATGATGCCTTAGAAGCCTTTAAGATGTATAAACTAGAAGTTGAAAACCAAATTAGTGCTACCATTAAAACTGTTAGGTCTGATCGTGGTGGTGAGTATGTAATTCTTATAGGAGATTTTTGCATAGAACACGACATTATACACGAAGTAGCCCCTCCTTATTCACCACAATCTAATGGTGTGGCTGAACGGAAGAACCGACCCTTAAGGAAATGATGAATGCCATGTTAATTAGTTCAAGACTACCTGCAAACTTGTGGGGGGAGGCCGTCCTCTCAGCTTGCTATGTCTTGAACAGAGTACCCTTTAAAGGATCAGACAAAACTCCATATGAGTTATGGAAAGGTAGACAACCTTCTTTTGCATACTTTAAAGTGTGGGGGTGTTTGGATAAGGTTTCCATTCCTCCACCTAAGAGAACCAAGATAGGACCCAAAACTGTTGGTTGTGTCTTCATGGGGTATCCTGTACATACTACTGCATATGGATTTATGGTTGTAAGTTCTGAAATTTCTGAAATTGGTGTGAATACTATTATGGAATCTAGGGATGTTGTGTTCTTTGAAAATGTTTTTCCATTGAAATCTGATTCACGCATGATATGTGTTGATCCCCTAGATGTCCATTCGACTAGTCATATATTACCTTTAGAGGAAGATGAATTTGAATTTGAGCCAAGAAGAGGTAAAAGACTTAGAACTGAAAAATATTTTGGGCCAGACTTCATAACATGCTTAGCTGAGACTGATCCACAGACTTATAGAGAAGCCATGACTTCGTCTGAAGCTCCATGGTGGAAAGAATCTGCCATTAGTGAAATGAATTCCATTATACATAATGGTACTTGGAACATTGTAGATTTACCTCTAGGGTGTAAACCCATAGGTTATAAATGGATCTTCAAAAGGAAACGTAAGGTAGATGGAACTGTGGAAAAATATAAAGCTAGATTAGTAGCTAAAGGCTATAAACAGAAAGAAGGTGTAAATTTCTTTGATACTTATTCACATGTTACGAGAATTACTTCCATTAGGATGCTAATTGCTATTGTTGCCATTCATAACTTAGAGATACATCAAATGGATGTAAAAAAAACTTTTCTAAATGGTGAAGATGAAGAAATTTATATGGACCAACCTGAGGGATTTGTAGTGAAAGCTTGTGAAAAAAAAGTTTGTAAACTGAAAAAATCTTTGTATGGTTTGAAAAAAGCACCTAAACAGTGGCATGAAAAATGATTATCATGTAATGATATCTAGTGGTTTTAAAATAAATGAATCTGACAAGTGTGTTTATAGTAAACCTGTGAAAGATGCATGTGTGATTGTAAGCTTCTATGTTGATGATATGCTTATACTTGGTATAAACATGGATGTAATTAATTATACGAAGAACATGCTAAATGGGAACTTTGACATGAAAGACTTAGGTCCCGCTGATGTGATCTTAGGGATGAAGATTAGAAGAAATTCTAATGGACATAGTCTTAGTCAATCTTATTATGTTGAATATGTGCTTAAAAAATATAATCAGTTTGATTGTAAACTTGCTTGTACTCCGTATGATCCTTGTTGTAGACTCAAAAAGAATAAGGTTAATGGAGTTTCACAACTTGAATACTCAAGTGTTCTAGGAAGTATGATGTATTTGATGAATTGTACGAGACCGGACATTGCTTATGTTGTGAGTAGGTTGAGTAGGTATACATGTAATCCGTGGCAGGAGCATTAAGATGCACTTATTAGAGTGTTAAGGTACTTGAAGTGCACTTTGAACATTTTTTTAAATTATGAGAGATACCCTGCAGTCCTTGAAGGATTTTGTGATGCAAACTGGATATCAGACTCAGAGGAGTCTAAGTCTACGAGTGGATATGTTTTCAATCTATCATGTGGGTCTGTATCTTGGAAGATTTCCAAACAGACATGTATAGCTCGATCCACTATGGAATCGGAGTTTATTGTGTTAGATAAAGCAGGAGAGGAAGCCGCTTGGCTAAGATGCTTTTTAGAAGACATTCCTCTTTGGCATAGGCCTGTGCCAGCTATATCTATTCATTGTGGTAGTCAAGCTGCAATAGCTAATGCTAAAAACAACAACTATAATGGAAAGTCTATACACATTCGTAGAAGACATAATTTTCTGAAACAACTAATCTCAACTGGCGTTATTTCTGTGACTTTGTGAGGTCTAAGGAGAATATCGCGGACCCTTTGACAAAAGGTTTGTCCAAGGAGATAGTTAGTAATGCATTGAGGGGGATGGGGCTTAAGCTCGTTAAATAAACTTGTCATGAAGGATACTCAACCTTGCTGACTGGAGATCCCAAGATCAAGGTTTTGAATGAGACAACTAATTTGTGGTGGGTTAAAGGAAACACTATCAGAGAATTTCATTGTCTGTCCCTTCCCTATGGTATAGACGTGTTAGTGTGACTGCATGTGAATGATGACTTTTTACTAAGTCTTAATGAGTTTTATAGTTTCAATTTAAGATTGAAGTGGGGTGTAGCAGTAAACACTCTTGATAGAACTCACCTATCTGAATATGGAAGTGGGCCGCTTCCTATGAGAATTGAGCTGATTCTCTAGAGAATTCTGAGAAACGGGATACGTCCAGGGCCAAAATGGACACAACGGCACGAATTTGATAGCACCTAGAGTGATATCACGCGTGGAAGTTATTGATGAACTACACCAAACGATGGCAGTTCAAGACATCGCGTTCACTGTCCATCAAGTAGTTCAGGTAACTTCTCACTAAGCAAAGGTTCAAGACCTTATGGACACCTATTGCCTATAGCGGTATTTCTCGCTTTCTGATTTCTGATTTTCTTCGGGTTTTCATTCATGTAGGGGATTGTTAGAGAAAATGGGCTTAAGCTATTAATGTTTTGTTCTTGGTCTTGGATAAAATGGGCTTAGGACCAAGGGGTCACTAAGGAAAACTAGCACATTTTTACTTTTGTGAATGAACCTTTAGTCCCATATTGGAGAAACTAAAGATGTTACCTCTCCATATTACTTAGAAATTTGCATCTAAGGGAGGCCCCTTAGGGGTTTAGACTCTTCTGTGTATGGGAGAGGACTAAGGCTATGGGCAAGTTGGTGCAACCATACATTTCACATACGCGTGGTGCTTCGCACCGAAGCACGCCGGTCGGCCGTCCGGCTCGGGCTCGGGTGCGGGTGCGGATGTGGGTCAACCAAGACTTACCAGTCAAAATAAAATTTCGCAAATAAATTTTTGATTAATTATAAAATTAATTTTCATTGATTACTGGCTGATTTTTCTCATATTCTCGCCTATAAAAAGAACCAGAATTTTTCATTTGAACTTACACCAGAAGCAGCTACTATCATGCCTTCTTTTCCCCTCTTCCTGCTTTGTATTGTGTACTGCTTGTTTATTTCCCTTCCATCACTATCTTGTTGTTAAGTTTATTTGAAGGTGATTTGTATTGTACTTATATAAATCATAACGGGCAGTTCTATCCTGGACACATCTCCGTTGTGGGGGTATAGCATCTCTCATTTTTGAGGAGTATCCGAGGACTATTGTGTTAAGGACAATTTGCTGAGCAGGTAGCTTTGTCCATTGTGTATACATCAATTCAGAGATTTCATTAACTTTAACATCTTTTGTTTAATATTTTTATTGTTGCAGATCCAACACACGATGGACTACATATAAGATAAAAGTGCTATGCTATTTATAAGGAATGTATATCTTCGTGACTGCATCTAGTGGGATATGTTGAATATGTCAAGAGTATAGCTGTCATGAAAGAGATATACGATGCACTTCGTTAGAAACTTTGGTCAAATAGAAAATCCATCTTAATTTGGAAATTAACTCAAACTATGAAATCTTATATTTCCCTACAATTTGTCGTATCATATTTATATGCAAACAGATATTTTCCAGGACAAGCTGTTGTAAGGGATATAAAAAGAAGAATGATAGTAGGGCATGCGATTCACATTACAGTTTCACAGACTCTGTGTCTCTGTGATGATCTTCACAGTTTGCACTTTGCAGTGCAAGACAGAGGAAAGATTATGATAAAAGGTCCCACTGTATTTATCATTCAACAATCTGCAACATACACTATCTTCTTGGTTATGGGTCTTAGTGTTATTTTATCCAAAACAGCCAAAGACAAATTGATTGGTAAGACTCCTACTATAATTGTCCCCACAACAACAAGACAATATCTATCTACCTTTATAAGCTATCGCTTTGCATTTTGTACATATCACTCTGGTCTGGCTAGTTGCTATATCAAACCAGCACTATTTGATGATTTTTGGTCTGGCTAGTTGCTACATCAAATCAGCACTATTTGATGATTTTTGAAATCAAAAGATCCAGTGGGAGATTGGAGTACTCTATAAAGACTTGGAAGTGTGAGCAGTATGCGACTCCCCGCACTCGCCAAATCGCATCAAGTCTATCATATTTTCCACCATTTTGCTCCAGAACGTTCGTTTCACTTGCACTTCGTTTGATACTTTTATCAATTTTGATGCACCATCCATAAAAGTTTATACAGCTTACAATTGTCGCAATAGGATCGCCGATTTTTCCTCCGTTTATTTAGATTGATATATCCAGTTCAATTGTGCATTTTGCCGGATTATTTACCCAAAATAATATTTTTGGCTCTGATGTTGCTCCCCCTCCATGCCCCACCCCGGATCTAGCTTCTTGAGTTTCTTGAGAAAAGGCCGGCTAAAGTACCTAAAGCTTTCGGTAGAACTTTTGTAAGTTGATCACTTCAATATTCCATGTATCGAGAGATAAGTCCAAACAGAATCCCAAGATCTTATTCTTGTGTTTCTTTCCATAGTTGAACTCGAATTTCACTCTGTAATAAACAAGTTGACCTTAAAAAAACCTTAAGTAGATGAAGTATTATCCCTCAAAGTCATTGCAATTTGAACGCATTATTCCTGTATTCTTTCCCTTTTGAGTTCTTATCTTTTTGTCAAAAGGGAATTATAACAGTGACAAAGAGCATCATATGCACCCCCTTCAAGTCTAATTAGTGCATTTAATTAAAATTCATTGCATTTTCAACACTTCAATTCATGGGCTAGATTCAAGGATACTATCTATGTTCGGTTTCCATCAGAACAATGGCTTACAACCCATTTTATTTCTTTTTCAAGATAAAAAGTTGAATAGAAATGGTGACTCACGTAACACCCCATAGGACCCTTTGATGAATACACTGTTCGTATTTCGTCAACAAGAGCACATACAGACATCTTAAATTTGCGGACAGTTGAGGAAAAGTAGGGTTCATGTGTACGGTCTTACTGCATTATTTAGGCGATCCAGGATTCAGATGATGCACATTTTGCCATTTTCTTTGTACATACATTTTATAGATTGGATCATCACAAACTTTGTTTTTCCTTACATTCAATGTTGGCTCTAATGGAAATGTGTGCTAATGCTGATAATTTAGGCCCGGTTTAAACGCATGATGTTGATCTACTTCAAAATTGTGAAGCGTAATGCTGCTGCGCTGCCACAAAAAGAAAGTCTGGCTTGTTGCATTAACCCACCCCATCTTTGTCAAAGTAAAGAGATAGATGCAGCAGGGGTCACTTTTAAAGGGCTCACAAGAAAAGGAGTCCCCCACAGTTATAAAGTAGATACCGGTATTTAGGTTCGTAAAGCCAAATAAGGGATATAATTGAGATAGGGGCAGTATAGGGGGAGTGTGGGAGGGACCATAACTTGTTTGTTGGGATTTGTCTTCCCATCCCCATATTATTGTGTACTCAGGAATATTAACAAAAAGAAAGAAAGATAAGGTTATGGTCAGGGCCGTTTCTACTGACAAGTTAATTCAATAGCTTGCATCCAATCTTACTTACAACAGACATGGCTTTATATTGCGTTGAACAGTTAATTTGATTTTTATTTTGATTTTTTTTTAACAAGGGGATTAGCTGCGAGGTTAGACTAACCCCTGTAAGTATGTGATGATTAAATTCAAGATTCAACTTAATAAAAACTATGTAAAATCCCTTGATTCAAGCTGGCGTTCAAGGAATTGTTTGAACGCGAGCTTTTTTTTTTTTTCGGACAAAGGAAAATTCATTGAAGATAGGTACTTAAGAGGGGTATCTCAACCCAAAGAAAACAAAAGGCACAAGAGAAAACAAAAGGATAACACTAAATCAAGGGGGCCTAAATAAAGCGTCCCAAAGAGCAATAACTAAGTTAGCGGTTAAACCTAACATTTTTGGTTTTGGATTCGACAAAAAAGAAAGCTTGAAGTTTAATGTTTCTAATCATACCATCCAAATTTTTCTTTTGTTTTCGAAAACTCTAGCGTTACGCTCTTTCCATATGCACCACCAAGTTGCTACCGGGATATTATTCCAAATTCGACTAAGACGATCATCTTCCTAATTGAATCTCCAAGACTTGATATTAATAGAAACATTGGAGGTGTGAATCCAATTACTTCTAATACCTTCGATAAAATAATCCCAAATCCTACGAATCCTCCAACAATCATAGAAAAGATGCTCGTTAGTTTCATCGATATCATCACAAAAGCAACAAAGACTAGAGACCTCCATACCTCTTCTTATAAGCTTGTCTTGAGTCATCACCCTATCATGAGAGAGGAGCCAAAGAAATTTGTTGCACTAAATATAGAAATTTTAGTTTTTACGCCTAATTATTAGGCGCATCAAATCTAAACCATCATATTTGATTTTATAAATTAAAATCAAATAATTTATCTATATACGCCTAATCATTGGCGCATTAAACATGAACCATTACAAAAAAAATTAATTAAAATTTAGCGGTTCTTTTTTGGTTGCATGAAATAATTAGATGTTTATTATTTGAAAGTTAAATTACCATAGGGGTTGGGGGCTGATTTAAACTGATATGTCGTCAATTTGAATCTTGAATTTGAAGAGTCATGGTGGTTAGCCTTACAAGAAAAAGTAACATACACAACAAAACTGACCACGACGATAAACAAATTTCATACAAGATAAATGACGAATCTCCATTAACATAATTACGAACAACAAAATCATAAATAACTAATAAAAGTAGCAGTAACACCCATTTACATACATGGGTCATGTTTAATCCCCAACCCCAGTAATGTTTTTTAATTTAATACGAAGAACATCATATATTCCAAAGAAGAAGTGCTAGAAGATGTTTTATCTAAATCTTCCACAGTCGGAAACAATGAACTTGTCAGAAAACATGTCGGAACTCTTGTACCTGCCGGAAACGATGATCTCAACATGACCCATACCTAAGATCACCATCAAAGGGAAGATCGCATATCCATATATGAAAAAAAAAAAAAAAAACTTAAACTGGAATCCGAACAAAAATCTGATTTAATAATAACTAGATCAAAAACAACCATGTGAGAGAGTTGAGATAATAAGGAAAGCATGATACTGAAGCTAACTCAAGGGAAGCATTAGGATTGTCAATTAGTACCCAATTACCCGAAACCTAATTAGAACTGGAAGGGTCGGGTCTGGTTCTGGGTCCTAAAATTAGACCCATTAACAATAACGGTACCTGACGAGTGAAGCCGTTAGGAACAGATAAACTTTCGAGTCCTAACGGATATTATCCGTCGGGTACCCGAATATTTATCATTTGTTTGTTAGTATTACCCAAAATTCAAAGATTTTGTTTAGTTTTGCTTGGATATTTTCACTTTTTATTTATTTTCTTAGGTTTAATCTTCAATTAGAACATTTACATACATATAACAATTACTTTATATAAATAATTATCATATTCAAGCCAACATGAAGAATATAAAAAAAAAAAAATTAGCAAAAACTATAGTTGATTTAGAAGGCCCAATAAATACCCGGACCCGACGGGTATCTAAGGTTTTTATTGGGTCCAGTTTCGGATCCATTAAATTAGAACCCGGATCAAGAATCGTTAGGACCCGAACCCGTTTTTTTATTGTGTCCGGTTCCTGATCCAAGGTAATTTCGGAATCCAAACACAACTCTGGACAAAGTTAGAACCCAATCGCAAAGGTAAAATCAAAATAATCCAAATTATTTTATTTTTATCGTTAAAAAATTTGGTACTGACGAGTTTCGAACTCAGATCACTGGTATCATCACCTAATAATATTACCACTGTACAACAATAACAATCGACAATAACCCAAATTGTTAACATGAATATAAAAAAGAAGTAACATATAGAAGTAATGTATCTCACCGATGTCGAATCAGTGAGCAAAACCTTAAAATACCACTTAAATTGATACAAAGTAAGTATTATAGAAAAACTAAGCTTCACTGTCTACTGACTATTGTAGCGGTAATACTCACCCACTTTCGTCTAGGTGAGAGGTAAGACTTAAGAGACTCGATTCCCACTGAAAAGGGATGGATTCCATTTTTTCTTACATGTTTTCTCCGTGGCCACGGTCGAGATTGAACTTGTTGGGATGATAGGTTAGATGAACACGGGGGCGCAGCTAACTTAAAACATGGGTGTACACATCCAGTCCAACTGGCTCCAAGTCTAATTATAGTTGTTTATGTTTTCTTTTTGAGTTGTCTTCCAAACCCATTTTACACCTCCTAGTATGTGTAGAAATTCTTTTTATATCCCCTATCTTATAAACATGGCTCCTTCCCAGGATAAACAGTAGGGATGACCAACTGGCCGGATCTGCTCGGAAGAATTAAGGCCTATGCCGTATAAACAAACAAAAAAGTTATAAAAAGAAGAATGTTGCCGGCCACTCTAGTCGATATCATAAGTAAAAATAATAATCATTAACTACGTTTTTCACACGCCTCTGTAGTGTAAATCACGATTCCATTAGAATCCGTTTCCACATGAACAATCTATAGCACTTTACTGTGAGGTATGGTGGCATTCTATAAAACACAAGTTTTAGATAGGGATGTCATTACTTTATCTTTTCTGTTTGCCTCAAATCTCAATGCCTTTCCATTTTACCCTACAAAAGTTGGACCATTTATAACCAAACATAACTGGAAAATGGGGCATCTTTTATATATATATATATATATATATATATATATATATATATATATATATGCATATATCAAAAAATTACATCAACCCCACATATCATTCTGTTCATACTTACATGTATGTAACATCCCTCTCTATCCTTCTCCCACGCTTCTATATAATCATCCACACACCCCATCCTTAAGATAAACAAAAAAAAAAAACTACAAATGTAAATTTGCCTGCAGAATTAAACCACCCCTTTACACTTTTAGACTGTTATTAGCATCAAAATTACTACTAATTTGATTTGGTTCTTCTTCTTCATCGTATTTCTTCATTTCCTCAATCTTCTCATGAAAACACCCATCTCCTTCGGCATCGTAACTAGCATGGACACTGTAAAAAACATAAACTAGTACTGCAAGAACTGAGAAGAACCCAAACCTCACATAAGAAGCTCCATCAAGAGATCCTAACAAGAATATGTTCAAAAATATCGAAATCGACGGTATCCATGGCATCAATGGAACTCCCCAAAACTCTGGTTTCCTAACTTGTTTTACGCTAAAATGAAATACCTGTATTATTACCACACCAATTACTGTACATATACCAAGCATTACTGCTTTAGGTTTTCCTGGTGTAGCAAATTGCCATAGTAGAGTGAAAATGATGGATGTGAGTGAGAAACTTAGTAAGAAAGATAATGTAGGCCATGGATTTGTCGTCCCTATCGATACGTGACGTCTGTAAATGACAGCATTAGCTACCATGTAAAAAACGAACAGTGTGCCAATAGATACGAGGTTCAATAAAACCTCAAGGTCTGTGAACAGACTTATCACAGCCGTGAAAATTCCTGTCGGAAAAATATTCACATTAGATAACTGGTCTTGAACCGTTCTCCTAAAATTTGAACCCTAAACCCAAATTATGTCTACTTACCGAGAAACACAGAAGCATTGATAGGCGTAGACGTTTTCGGATTCACCTTAGCGAACCAGGCGGGAACAACATTAGACCGTCCGATTACGCAGAGATATCGTGCCTGACCCAGCATCGAAACCAATAGGGAAGTCAGTATTCCAAAACTGGCCCCTACGCCAATCAGATTCGAAACCCATCCCCATCCGTCGGATAATCCTCGGAATGCTGCTGAAAATGGCGCCTCTATATCAATCTGAAATCATTATTGGGTCAAATTAGTATACATTACTGGATCACTGGGATTTTTTTTTGTTTACTTAAGATTTTCCATTAATAGTCAATTAAGGTGGGTAATTAATAACGATTTTGGAAACCGAAAAAAAAAGGCAATGTAAAGTTTGAAAGGGATTGAGAGAGACCCAACAATGGTGACTTCTTATAAGTTCTAACAGACATAGAAAGACATCAAAAACCATAAACAACAAAAAGAATTCATTAATGGCAAACAACTAGAATGAATTGGTATAATAAAATCCTAAATATCTTATACTATTAAAACATAAATTTTAACTTTAATAATTTAGATAATCTGTCAACAGATGAGACCTCAGTCGCGGCATAATTCCGATCAAAGAAAAGAGAAATGATGAATTCTTACCGCATCATAAGGGAGTAGCATAGACATTGAAGCAGCCATTGCACAATAGATAACTGTGACAATAACAACTGAACCAGAAACACCAATTGGTATATCTTTCTTAGGATTCTTAACTTCTTCAGCCATTGTTGATACAGCATCATATCCGATATAACTTAAATAAACCATTGCTGCACCACTAAAAACTCCTGATATTCCATATGGAAAGAACCCATCTGGTTTTTTAGGATTTGATGGTTCTGTAAAATTCTTCCATTCTCCTCTCCAGAATCCAATAAATATGATAAAACTTATAAACAGTATATGAATTGTGGTTAACACCATATTCAATACTGAACTCTCCTTTGTACTGCAAAACCAGAGAATCAAAATTAGAAAACCAATACCAAAACAGAGTTATGAAACAGAGAAATTTTGAAGGAAATTGTTGTACCTGTAACAAATACAGACAGTAATGATCAATACGACGACGGCGGCAACGAAATCAATTTCATTAAACCCTTTGGGTAATCCTGAAACTGTGAATCTCCATTTCTCAGTTGCTGATACTCCAATTGATGTACCTAAATAAGCTGTAAAACTTCTAGCAATGACTGCATTAGAAACTACATACTCCATTACTAAATTTGCACCAGTTATAAATGCAGCGAATTCACCTGTAGTACCAAAAAAAAAATCAATAAAAACCCATTCCTAAATTCCCAAAAATCAAAACAGAATAAAAAAAACCCCAATTCTTCAGATTAAAAATGCTCACCAAAAGTGATCCTAAGGTAACTGAAAGCACCACCAGCAACAGGCATATCAACAGCAAATTCAGTATAACAAAAAGCAGAAAGAAGTGCACAAAGTCCAGCAACAGCATAAGATAAAACAATAGCTGGACCAGCATAGAGAAGACTAGCACGACCAGTGGTAACAAAAACACCAGCACCAACCATACCACCAATACCAAAACCAACTAAATCAAACCATCTTAATGTTTTCTGCATATTAGAACCAGACCTTGCACGAATCCTACTCATTTCTTCGTAAGTAGTTGATGCCGAACCAGCTCGTAAACATAAACGTTTCGGGGTCTCAATTAAGGCTTTACCATAGGCTCCCAAGCTCGAGAACGAAGAACTTCCATTGGTTTCCTCCATTAGTGATAGATAGAGGGAGCTCTACCACAATGTGGATGTGATGAGTGAGTTAGAATTAAGAGCAGAAGAGGGATTTATATAATGCAGTAAGACAAGAAGGGATAGATAAAGAGAGGAGGAATAGGGTCAAAGAAAGAAAGTTACAGGAGTAGTGTGCAAGTGTATTTTTAAGATTGGGATAAAGGTATAATAAATGATGGGTGTAACCGTCTAGACTGACAAAACCAATAGGCAAATGGTTGTTCCAGTAAGGATGAATGTCAGGGTGGGATGGTTCCGTATGCAGAAGTTAACCAGAGGTGGATCACTTCCACCCTTATCCCTTCGTATAGTAATTAGCTAGAATTTGTGCAAGATTCCGGTTTTTTGACTTCACTCTCTTACGGTTACTTTCTTGGGAAAGTGTCCGACTATTGGCTTGGCGTGACGCTGTTAGGCTAAGTTTTTGTGGACGTTTTTGAGGAAACAGTGTAACAGAAAAGCGTGGTGAAAAGGGTACTCCTTCCGTCTCTCCTCCAAAGCAGTGAAGGATAGAGGGAAGAACTTTGGCAAATAAATTTTTTTGTTTGAAAAATATTAAACCTAATCAAATATCGTTGTTTTTTATTATGTTTTTTGAAGTAAATATTGTTGTTTGTAGTGGATTCATTTTTTTTAGTTACCGACGTATCATATTTCGCTAAACAACTTCTTCTTTTTTTCAAACAAAAAGTTTATTTTTTTGGTGAGGCGAGATATCACACCTCGCTTAAAACAATTTTTCCTTCTCCGTCATAGGATTTGGGCAATTCCCCTAAGTTGAAGTGTCACCACTATTTAAATGTTAGGATTTTTTTTCCATAAAACTCGGCCTTAGCCACCGTCCAATTTCCACTTACAATAAGGTTTTGGGCTTGAGAAAATGGATATATTACCCAAGATTCCTTAAAGTATGGTTGGGATGGACAAGTAAACATAAAGGATGCGTGAAATGGACACCAAAAATCTTAGGCAATTATGTGATTTTTCTTTTTTTTATCATTTCTCTCTCCAATTTAAAAACTAATCACAAAAAAATTCATAACTTTCAAAATGCATATCTAATTTTAATAAAACTTATATTTTTGGAAAGGGTTTTAAATTACCTTCAAAACAAGATCCATGTTGATAATAAATTTGAAAGTTTTTTTTCTTTGAAAAAAATAGCTAAGATGAAAGTAATTGTATTCTGGCTTAAATTAACATATAAAAAAATATTTCAAAAATTATTAGGATAAAACTGAATGCATACTAGCTTAAATTAAGATATAAAATAGTATTCAAAAAATAGTTAGCATGAATCTAAAGACATCCTAGTTTAACTAAGACTTAAAAAAGTCTATGCAACCATCCAAGCTTTGTTTTCCACCACATGTATTAGGTCTTGAATTGAGTTTTTAAATTTGCCTATTACGTGTTTGTGAAAATGACCCAATAAGCAACATATTGAAACATCTAATGGAACATGAACTAATACGAAACTAGTATCATCCCGTTTTATATTTAGTTGAAATTGTTTTCATCATTGTTTAAACTAGTACAAAACTAATATCATCATGTTTTATTAGTAAAATATGTTACGATTCATGGTTAAACTAGTATCTTCATGTTTTAGATTTGTTTGAATTTTTTTTTTATCTATGTTTAAACTAGTATGAAATTAGTATTATCCTTTTCTAAATTTAATTAAATTTGTTGTCTTTAATGTTTAAACTAATATGAAATTCATACTCAAGATCTGCCTCTATCTTAACTTTTAAAACCTTCTTCGTATAAAAATTAACAAACTTTTTAAAATTCTGATTAATGATTGATTTAACCATTAAAATACTTGGTTGAGTTCGAAAAAACCCATTTGATTATGAACTTTTTCCGATTCTATTAACTAGCTTCAATCTCATAAATATCATCATCACCGTAATAACTCCAAAAATAAAGTAGCCAATGTACATACTAATTGATGTTAATTGATTACAAACAGACAATACCATGATTTTTTTAGTTGCTGGAGATCGTCAGCTAGTGAATTCAATGAACTAATTCAACCTTGGTTGTTTTTCTTGTTGACGCATTTCCAAAAAATTTATTAGTACAAATAATAAACTTACTAAGTTTGGGTTCCGATCAAAATTAAGTTTGAGTTTATGTTCTAATTCTAAAAGGGATGCATGAGTAGTGTTGGGATAGGATGAATATGGAGGAAGATGACGATGTAATCTAACATCTAAGCTTTTGTTAGGACTTTATATGGATAGGGGTATATTAGTCAGTTGTATAGGAATCAATTATATTAAGTTTGGGTAAAATATCCCCTAAGAATATTAGAAAAGTATTTCAAAGGTTTTTGAATATTATAAAAATATTTTATTTTATTTTTCTTCTACACTCATAAAAATAAATTCAAGGATTATTCAACTAATTAACTATTTGGGCTTACGGTGTGAATACAAGAGATAAATTCATCTTTTTTTTCTATCTAAATCAAGAGGGAGTTTCAAATTTAGTGTAAAAACTTTTACACCATTGCACAAAACATAGCAGCACACGGAGGTAAACTTATTTTCATTTTAATTTTGTGACCGAATTTAATTTGACCACCAACGATAAATTTAAAATTATTATAATTTTTTTATTAATAATGTGATTTGATTTAGATTGTAAATGTTTTGAATGTTTGTAATCTATATTTATTTTGCAGTTGGTCACCATTTTGAACAATAAAACCCTTCATTTACAGATAAAAAAAAAACTAAAAAAAAAGCTTGGATGTCCGGAGAAATTTGTCATAGACGTAACCTTGGTTTGGTTTGGTTTGGTTTAAAAGAATACACATGGTATGTCCACATTTATCTTGTTTTTATCATCTCATCTCATCTCATCTCATCTCATCTGCAAGCTGAAATCAGAGTGTTGACTGCATTGATAAACTTCCACAAATAAGGGCTTAGAAATTCTTAGTTACTGTACATGGCCAAAATTAGGTTTAGGGGAGTTGTAACGAGTAGGATAAGTACGAAATTAGTAATATTGAAACTCAAAAACTCACTAAAAGCTGTTGTGTTAACATGTCCCGAGGTGAAACGTGGTCCCAACATTCGCCAGAAGACACGTGTATATGAGTCGCAAAATTAATATTGCTAAATACACCATCTTTATTGATAACACGTAACCGTGAAACCCGCAATCTTGCTTGTGCCTTCTTCTTCGATTCACTGTGATGTGCCTTCAAAATCATCAAGATTTACTTTCATTAGCTATGATTCGGTTTTTATTTTTTTTATTCCTTCCGTTCCACCCTAAATAATAATTTAGGGTTATTTTTTTATTTTATATTGTTTAATAGTTTTATTTTTTTTAAAAACTATTGATAATATTTTAATATTTTTTTTGTTCCACATTACTTAAATTTATTTATAAATGCACCGATAACAATCAATGTTTGAAGACATTTTTCAAATGTATAGATGAAAAAATTTCATATCTCTCTCAATTTCTTAATCTGCGTGAAAACTCTTAAACTATCATCTAAAGTGGAACAAAGGAAGTATCTTTTAAGGCTGTCAAATTCCATATGGTTGCTGGATTTCATTGGGTTTTATCTGATCGAACGGTGGATTAAGTTTAGTACTGATAATTCTCCATGATATTTGGTACACTTATAATAATTTTTGCTAGATCGACTCCAAAAACAAAACAAAAAACCGATCCTCACATTAATGTGGCCCCTCAACTAGTCCACACGGGTGGGTGATGGGGCACACCCGTATCCACCCCAAAAACATGGGAGAGTCGGTTTATTTGGATTTTTTTTTAATGTTTGTCTAAAACCACTGAATCACTTATAACATTTGTGTAGTCGTGTATGATTCATGCAACTAATTTTTTTATTTTTTTTAGAGCTTAAATTTTAATTTCTAACAATGAATTTTATAGTGCACGTTGTTGTTAAATGCATGATAATAAGTAATTTGGGGTTTGGGCTTAGAGTGGTTAGGCATTCATTTTTCACATGAAACCCATGTTTTCTTAAACCGATTGTTAGACTATGAATATGGACTATAGGGTTGGACTGTAAGCACCGGCTTTGTTAAGTTTTTATATTTCGTATTTCAAGCAAAATGTTTTTAATAAGTTTTTCCTAAAAATTATAAAATCGTCATGTTATCTCTGCTCACATAAGAGAAGTGATAGTTTTTCTTGAGAAGATGGAGCAAGGAAACATAAGGAAAAATCAATAAGACAAAGCAACAAATCACAACCAAAATCGATGCACTAAATACTATTGAAGAGCAAGGACCATTACCACTAACTGATTTTAATGAGAGAGTGGAAACGAAAGCACAACTAAGACAGATAATTCTGGACAACACACGAAAATGGTTGGCAAGGTCTAAGGCTCAGCACTTCATAGAAGGGGATGACAACACAAAATATTTTCATATGCTTGCAAATGGTAGAAGAAGGAGGAACACAATTCACAAGCTAGTGATAAATGGAGAAGACAATTTATGCCAAGAAGATATCAAGAATGAATTCACTGATTTGTATTTCAATCTCTTTCAAGATAAGCATCAACATAGACCTCAAATGAATGCTATATTTTTTTACAAGATTTCAAAAGAAGAGAAGGTGTGGATAGAGAGAACAATAGAAGAAGAAGAAGTGTGGGGAGTAAGAACAACAAATCTCCAGGTCCAAATGGATACTCAATGGAGTTTTACAAGGTATCTTGGGATGTAATTAAGGCAGATTTTATGGTTGTCATCTTGGAATTTCAACAGAAAGAAAGGCTGGATTAGAGAAAAAATTGCTCATTTACTAGTTTAATTCCTAAGAAAGAGCAAATGAACTCTCCTCATGACTTTATACCTATAAGTCTGGTGAGTAGTATTTATAAAGTTATATCAAAAGTGCTCTCACAAAGACTTAAAATAGTTCTGCCGAAACTCATCTCAGAAAATCAAGGAGCTTTCATCAAGGATAAACAAATTTTGGATGGGATTTTGATAGCAGAAGAGCTCATAGATTCAAGATTCAAAAGTGGGGTACCTGACATTCTTTGCAAATTGGACATTAAAGAGGCATTTGATAATGTAAGTTGGCAAACAGTGGATCATGGTTTAGCTATCCCTGGTCTTGGTGAGAAATGGAGGAGTTGGATTATGTGGTGAATTTCCTTAGCACAACACTCTCTCCTGATTAATGGCAACTCAACTCAAAGATTCAGAACTCAAAAATGTTTGAGACAAGGGGATTCATTTTCACCATTTCTTTTCATAATGGTAGCTAAAATTTTCTCGAAGTTAATGGAAAATGCGACGGAACTTAACATGATTTCAGGCTTCAAAGTGAATGGAAATATTGGAGTAACTCATCTCCAATTTACAGACGACACACTAGTTTTTCTGGATGCGGAAGAAGAGAAATCAAAAAAATTAGTTATCATCTTGCAATTTTTCGAAAATATAACAGGTCTAACAGTTAATTTTAGTAAAAGTGAAGCTATTAGTGTGGGAGCAGAAAGAAAAGTTCAAGCTATGTATGACATTCTCAATTGCAAGATTGAGCAGATGCCACTCAATTTGGGTTAACCAGTTGGTGTTGTTGGTAGAAGTATTTCAATATGGGAACCAGTCATTGAGAAGTTTCAAAAAAAACTTGCTCCATGGAAAAAAAAGATTTATAAATAAGGAAGGAAAAGTGGTTCTAATAAAAAGCACATTGTCTAGTCTCCCAATCTATTGTATGTCCATATTCCCTTTTCCTGTGGAGATAGAAAAAAAGTTAATCAAGCTCAAGAGGGATTTTTTGTAAGGATCAACATCAGAAAGAAGGAAAATTAACTGGGTTGCATGGGAGAGAATTAGTAAGCCAAAATCTTTCATAGGTTAGCTGTCAGAAATTTGAGACTTACCAACAGAGCCCTATTAGCAAAATGGTCTTGGAGATATAGTAAGGAAAGAACCATATTATGGAGAAGAACAGTTCAAGAAAATACGGTGAGGTTGTTGAAGACTTGTGGGTAAAAGGCAATAATCAGCCTCAAGGTAGATGAATATGGAAAGGAATTCAGAAGTTAAAGTATGTAGTGGAAGATACGGATACTCTAGAAATCAGAAATGGAAAATACATTCGATTTTTGTGGGATAATGGACGGACAATGAAGCACTCAAAACAAAGTTTCCAAGGCTATACAAGTTATCTTCTCAGAAGCAACATAATCTAAAAGAAATAGTAAACAATGGGTCCTGGAATTTACAGTTTGCAAGGAATCCAAATGAGAGAGAGTTAGAAGATGTTATAGAATTATTTGCATTGCTTGGACAAACACCGAGCCTTATTTTAAAAGATGACTTACTCACATGGAACCATGCTACACGTTTCACAACAAAATCCTGTTATAATTGGTTGGTGGAGCAAGAAGACAACATCTCCGCAGTACCTTATCAGTATATATGGATTAAGCATGTACCTCCAAAAGTGCAATATTACTTATGGTCTGTTTCTCGAAATGCAATTGCCACTACAGACAATTTGGTGAGAAGAGATTGTTTTGTTCCCGATATCACTTGTTGCCTATGTAATGTTGAATTGGAGACGGTTAGCCATTTGTTTTTGCACTTTAGATTTACTTCAAAGGTTTGGAATTATTTCATATGGGGCTATAATGTAAAGTGGGTTCATAGTGCATCATTAGAAACTCAACTGCAGGCATGGAAGTTAAGAAGAGGAAGAAACAGAGGAAGAAAAATTTGGCCCCTACTCATTTTTGCAATATGTTGGTCAGTTTGAGGGGAAAGAAATAGAAGGATAATGGCTCAAAAGACTCCTAGGACAGAATCAGTTGTAATTAATGAGGTGAAGAGTGCAATATATCTTTGGGAAATGTCAAATAATTGGTTTAGAACAACATCCTTTCGAGACCTTATAACTCACTGGAAAGTAATTATTGATTGTAAATAGGGTCTCGGTTTAGGATGTTGGTAATACTTGTAAATTGATATATATTTTTAATACAAATTTTAACATTTCTCCTTAGAAAAGAGAAGTGATAGCTAATTTATTTTGATTGAAAATCCAATCTAAAAGATAGTATTTATTAGGATTAAAATAAGGCGATAAACTAATGACCAATTATTTTTTATAATTATTTTTTATAATTGTTTAAGACTTAAATCATCAGTTATACACATATATGTATGATAAATACATAATTGTATAATTTTCTTATATTTATATGTTAGATTTTGTGTAAAGTACCTTATATTACTCTTGTTTCTATTTTATTTGTATTCTTATGTGAATCATCTAAAGTCAATGAAAGGATTTCTAAAAGTATCAAAGGGGTGAAGTGTTACAGGTAACCGAGGACCTAAAATGAAGTCGAGTGAAAATGTGTGACAAAAAGAAGAAAAAAACAAGTTTAAAAATTCTCGATGGGCCAGGTGGTTGAGAAATCCATATTTCTCGACCAAGGTAGTGAAGGAAAAAACATATTTAGAAACTTCGGAATCTTTTCAATGGGGCATATGACCGAGAAAACTAGGATTTCTCGCTCACACTTGTGAGTGATAAAAGTCAAATTCAGAAACTTTAAATTTTTTCGGTGGGATATGTGAGCGAAAATTCCATAAATCTCGACCACTCTGGTGGATGAGAAAGTTACTGAGCTATGTACTTTTGACGGTTTTTTGTGTTATTTTTGAGTTTCGACGAGTTTCAGAAACCTAATATAAACGGGATTCGAGCACTGGCAACCTCCAATACTTGGATATTAGTTAAGGGACACTTTTATCAAATTTAAGCATCTTTTATCTTTTATATATCAACTTATACATAACTAAGGAAAGAAGAGAGACTACATTCCATATTATAGGGTTTACCCCTTTAGGGGGAAACCAAGACATTTTTTCTTCTTCCTTGTAATATGGGTAGTTAATTTTGTTAATTAATGATGAATTCAATGTTCTAACCGTAAAGTTTGATTAGTTATACAAGTTTATTTGTAGTTGTAATCATCACATTTCTCGTCTTTACCATACTTAATGTTTATGAGAAATTACTAGATTAGTTTTAATCATAACGTGTCTTGTCTCATAAGTTAGCCTCTCCTCCAACTATTCATTACTAGAGTTTAATTATGTGCACACTCTTCTAAAGTGTGTATATTTGACATACAATTAGGATCGTGTAACAAAGGGTTTTGACAAACTTTTTTGACAAATCTCTAAGACCGTTGGATAAGAAAAATCTTATAGTCCAGATTTATGCTGATGTGGCAACTAACTACCTTCTTTTTTCTTTTTCTATTCGGCTTCATTTTAGCCGAGCCAAATAAAAAATCATTGAAACGAGATATTAATCCTTAATATATATTCCTGTATTTTCTCTATACAGTTTCCTATATTCCTATATCCCACATGCGTACCTGGCTTTATCTTTATGGTGAACTGTTGCGGATAACCAATCTTGGATGCTACTAAGTGATGAAGTTGTAACAGTGGTAAATAAAGTATCGTTCACTCGGACTTGTGAAGATTTGATGTTAGACCTAATTTTAATTTTAATCTAACAAATATAAAAAAGATGATAATAATATTACGAGAACTGGGACTCGGGATTCTACCAAACTTCATATTCATGTGGTTCAAATATTAATTCTAGACAATTATAGATCGAATAAAAGAAATATTGACTTTAATTCTTTGCCAAAGGTAGATTCTTAAAACATTAGATGTAAATCATAAGCATGGCGCATCAAAAGTACTTTAGACTAAGCATACACCATCTAACAAAATCACACCTAATTAGTAAAAATCATAATTCAATTTAAACTAATGCAAAAGTCATAAAATAATTAAATATAGTTACCGAACAAGTGTGAAAAATAGCTTCCTCCATTGTCCCAGTGATGGGGTTTAGCTCATGGTGCTCAAAACACACTCAAAAGATGAATACATGGCTAAAAAAGTGTTTTGAAAAGAAGAAATAAAACTGACACAGTGAATTTGAGACGTTTATAAACGTTACAAAGAAAAATGAAACAACAACTAATATAAGTGTTTCTTTTCTGTCGGTGAAAGGAACAAAAAAGATCACTTATTTTTTACGATGTTGTTCTTAGTTTTTACAACGAAGTTGTTCTTTTTACGATGATGTTCTTCTTCAAACCTATTGGCGACGGTTTCTTCATCTTCTTCACATGAACAAAATTTTCTGAATTTTAATTTCTCACTCTCTGGCCTCTGCCATCCCCCACCCCTCTCAATTGTTCTATAAACTCCCTATTTATGGTACAATATCTTTCGAAATATTCTCTCTTTTAATGTATTTATTCTCGGTAGAAGCAAAGCACTTCTAGATCTGATTTTTTTCACGATCTTGATATTATTTTTGATTATGTTTCCTCTTCAAACACGAGAACAATAGTTGTTCCCAACTCACAGGATATCTCGAGATTGTTTATTTCCATATTTGACGGCTAACAACTGATATCTCGAGATTATTTTTTTCTTCCCTGTTTTTGTTCGAGAGTTTTATTTTTGCAAGATTCTTTGGATTAAGAAGTTTCTTAATTACCTACAACTTTCGAAAATAGGGAAAGAAGATTGTATTGTCTTAAAACTCAAAAAATCTCTTTCCAGAATATTCGAACAGAAGAGAGTTGAAATTTCCCGCCAAAAGATATTTTTGAACTTGAAGAGGAGGTGCCCTTATCCAAGGTAGCGTGCCTTTATCAATCTTCATGGGTGCCTTTAACACTTTTTAGGTTCTTTTATAACTTTTTGAGCTGATTTTCTCCACAATTATTATTCTTCGAAAATACCTACAAATATAATAAAATAAAAAAATTATTAATAAAAAATTGAGTAATAGCAATATAAAGATGAGCTTAAATAAGACATAAAATTGTGTCTATCAAATACCCTCAAACTTATTATTTGCTAGTCCTCGAGCAAATCTAATATAATAAATCCTAACTCACTTTCGAAGGAATCCCGATTACACTTAGTGTGTGCAACAAGCCTTTAAACTCATAGGTGTCCCTATCAGACGAGTTTTAGTCTCGCGAGGGTTTACAAGAGGTGTACCCACAAAACCTTTACTCCAAATTTTAGCTACTTGTAAACGATTGAGGGTAGACATTAAACATGCTATTTAGTTGGCTACAAAATTCTTTGGCTATGAGAGGAATTACCATGTTTTGAGTCCAATTGTTGTACATGAGTTTACACTTCAAGCTCATATATAAGAAAACAAAGCACTACTTAGAAAGTCGTACGATGGACCACAATACTCGGAATCTAACAAACAACAATCACATGAATAGATCAAGAAGATGGATATGGAGATGATAAAGTTTGCACATGTTGACTAAGGTGAGTGGTGTTTCCCATTTATGTCTGAAGGTCAATGCTAGGATGAATTCTAATGGATTGAGATACGCTCCCACTGGTCTTAATCCTGATACTAATATCGACTCAGCTGGTATATACAAGGGCCTCAACGGTCGATTTATTGAAAATAAAACAATTATTCACTTATTATTTTTTTTATTTTTATTTTTTGGTATAAATAAAATACAATAATAGGGTTTGACCTCAATCACTCTACTTCATCCCAACGCCGATAACAATTCGATGATAGATCCCTACCAAATCACTTAGAGAAACACATAAAATTACAAATAAAAACAGAAGGTGATACGGTCGAGGTAGACTCCGAGATATGGTGACGACTATCATGTTATTCCTAACACCCGAGCTCTGTCCTTTTATGAATAAACCCTTTAGTTGGGTCCCTCAACTCCTATAGCCAAAAAAATTGTTTCCATCTACTTAGAATGGTTAGTGTCATCCTGAATTGTTCACAAATTTCTAGATTTTGGAGTTTTTGGTACAACTAAATTTTTTTAAAAAAATTCTCCCTTACCCCCAAACTTAGATTGAACATAGTCCTCGATGTTCTAAAGATAAATGAATGAGAACATGAACACAGATTAATAATGATTAAAATAAAGATATAGGGAAAGATATTACCAGCACCCTGTACCAAAAGCATATAGGTTGCCTCCCATAGAGCGTTAAGTTTAAAGCCTTCATCCAGACCAAGAAAGGATTAGTCACAATTTACGAATCATATAACAATAATCGAAATAATTGTGGTTCCTTAAAGTCAATTGAATTTGACTTATACAGTTGACCACAATGGAATATACGGAAGTGGTGGTGGTTCTCATGAAAATGTGTCGATTCGGATTTCCTAAAATGATTAGGTTTAACTTCAATATTTAATATCTGAAACATTTGAAGTTCATATGTTCCCATATTTGGTAAATAAAATTTTGGTGGGACAAAAAAATCAATTATGGTATTATTTCTTGAGTAAACCACATCAACCAGAGGATGGGTTTCTAATAACTGAATTTCTTTTTGGACGTAATCAGGCTTGGGGAAAAGTATATGAAGATAGTTTCTTAAAATGGTAGAGGAACATATGTCAAGTCCCAAGTGAGGGGCTTTAAGCAGGGATACTTGAAAATCACAAGAATCATCGGTACCCCCAAACTTAGAGCGGACAATAATCTCAGATGGACCAAAAACTATTGGTTGGGTTCTAATGTCCTTAAGGTCAGAGCTATACTCAGATTCTTCTGAGGACTGGTTACCCAAATGATCCAAAAGAACATCATCATAAAAAAAACCATACAATGGGTTATCCAAGGTATTCCTAAAAGCCTCTTCTTCTAAATCAGTGATCCCAAGAGGTTCATCACATTCATATAATGGATTATTAAACACATTGCTTTGTAAAGGATCATGAACAGTCCTACAGTTTATGACAACATCCTCACTCATCTCTACGAGTCTATCATCTTCGTCAGGGACTATGGTCTTTGAATCACTAGACTCTAAAACACTAGTTTCGGGATAAACTCATTCCTCTAAGCCATCATCGTCTTCATAATAACAAGGAAATATTTCACCATCTAGAATAATGGTATCTCTAGTTAAATCTTTTTCCTCTTGAATAGGCAAATAAACATCAACATTATTAGGATTGGAACTAGAAACATCATTATTATCATGAAGCTCAATTATTGTAAAAAATTTCCTCGTCATTATGACTACGAATTCCAAATTCTTCGTCAACACAATCCTCACCATTATAATAATATGAAGATGGTTGAACCTTATCTAAACAAGTAGTGCTTTCAATTCTAACCTCGCCCTTTAAATTAAGTAAATATCCATCATTATTATCAAGGGTAAAATTGGAAACACTATTTAGGCAATTAAGTTCATTTTGAGCAATATTAGCAGCTAACCGTTCTTCTTCAATTTTCTCCTCATCTAAACGTGTATTAATTTCACTGAGAGCGGTAGTTAAAGCTGCAAGTTCTTTATTCCGTTCTAATGACTTCATAAAATTTATTCACTAACATCTCAGTCTTACGTGTCGACTCAGTCATCTGCTTGAGGGTCTCTTCTAGAGAAATAGAACTAACATTTTGCTCTGTATAATATTGCTCATTTACCCGTTCGTACGACTGCTGAGCGTACGAATAGTAATTGGGATCACTATGGTATGAACCATAACCTCCAGAGGGCTGGTAGTGGTCCCAGGTACTATCCACACTATGGTCATAGTACGGGTAATTTTCATTTTGAAATTTCGGTCAATAATCATTGTATTGGTCCTCATAATACCAGTTTGACATTTTTTTATTTTTGATGCACGTGCAAATGCAGATTCGACTAAAATAGGTAAGCTCAGGTTACCTTAGCATAATATACCTACATTCAAATATCGTTCAAAGGTACGAGCCTAAGGCTTGTGGAGTTTCAGCTGGTAACTCCCATCAGGCCCAAGGCACGGGTTCAGCTTACTTATCCACGAGTTTTTCTAAAATCGGTAGTCTGACGATGCAATTGATGTGTGCAAAGTGTTTTTTTATATATATACAAAATTAAAAAAAATCTAAAATAAATATATACAAATAAAAAAAAATTAATGAAAAATCTAAAAAAATTTGAGGTATACTACTTACCTATTTTGGTAGGCAATTTCCACAATTAATGTAAAAGATCACCTTCACATTAAAGCTAAGACAAATACCCACATAAAATCTAGAAAAATAAAAAAAAAATCCTAATTAAAAAAAATTAAACCAAAAAAAATAATCTAAAATCTTAATCTAAAAACAAGTCCGCGTCGACGGTGCCAAAAATTGATGAAGTTGTAACAGTGATAAATAAAGTATCGTTCACTCGGACTTGTGAAGATTTGATTTTAGACCTAATTCTAATCTTAATCTAACAAATATGCAAAAGATGATAATAATATTACAAGAAATGGGACTTAGGATTCCACCAAACTTCATATTCATGTGGTTCAAATATTAATTCTAGACAATTATAGCTCAAATAATAGAAATATTGAATTTAATTCTTTGTCAAAGGTATATTCTTAAAACATTAGATGTAAATCATAAGCATGGCGCATCAAAAGTACTTTAGACTAAGCATACACCATCAAACAAAATCAAACATAATTAGTAAAAATCATTATTCAATTTAAACTAATCCAAAAGTCATAAAATAATTAAATATAGTTACCGAACAAGTGTGAAAAATAGCTTCCTTCATTGTCCCAGTGATGGAGTTTAGCTCATGGTGCTCAAAACACACTCAAAAGATGAATACATGGCTAAAAAGTGCTTTGAAAAGAAGAAATAAAACTGACATAGTGAATTTGAGACGTTTATAAACGTTACTAAGAAGAATGAAACAACAACAGATATAAGTGTTTCTTTTCTGTCGCTGAAAGGAACAGAAAAGATCACTTATTTTATACGACGTTGTTCTTAGTTTTTACAACGAAGTTGTTCTTTTTACGATGATATTCTTCTTCAAACCTATTGGCGACAGTTTCTTCATCTTCTTCACATGAGCAAAATTTTCTGAATTTTGATTTCTCTCTCTCTGGCCTCTGCCAGACCCCCCCACCCCCACCCCACCCCACCACCACCACCCCCCACCCCCAATTGTTCTATCAACTCCCTA